>SNQJ01S0031295.1:46443-61711 GCA_010110895.2 Picea sitchensis | reverse complement strand
GTCTAGGCTTACTCCTAGGGAAGCCAAAGGGGGTAGACCTTAGTTACTAGATGTGTTAGAGTTAGGTTCTAGGAGTTAATTTTAATTTGTTAAGGTTAGAGGGGATTCTAATCCTAAGATGCTAAGGAAACCATGCAAGATGCAAGGTTTAGCATGAAAAACAAGACTTTTCCCTAGGTCAACTAAGACTGGTGCCTAGAAATTGGGCAAGGGGTCAACTATGTTCAAGGGTGTTTCTTTACAAAAGATTACAAATTATTTACAAGTTTACAATGGAATCAATTAAATCAATGAATAATATCATGTACAATTACTTACAATAAAGAATGCTAGGATACAAATGATACAAAGAAAACTAACCACATTTAGCTTCTTATGTGTGCAGGATATAAAAGACTAAAGCATCAAAAACATATCAACACATATATGAGATCATCATAAACACATTAGATCATCAACAAATTCTAAAGATTTAGAAGAGTTAAGCACAACTGTTATGAAGATTATTGAATATGATCCACACTCTTAATTATTAAACCCCCAAGTATTCTATTAGGTTTGGTCTAGGGTTTAATTATTAAGCTTTTCTTAAGATTTATCAAATTTTATTAAAGCTTTCACCAAAGCCTCCTCCTCCTATTGTCAAATAATTGTTGGACGCTCAAGATAGTAAGGAAACGAGGCCAACCCTAGCAGAACCAGTCAGCCCAAAACAAGAGTACTTCCTAGAGAGGACACACACCTGGTGCACCACGGGGCAGTCCCCTGCCACTAGCCTTCGTTGTTTTCCTCAAGCCCCATTTTAGATGGTGAATATGGTGGTCTAAGGTACCCTAAAGTAGTCTATTAAGTATATAAGTTGATTAGGTAGACTTTTAGGTGGTTATTAGAGTGTTTAGGAGATTTTAAAGCACTTTTTAGGTGCAATTTAGTGATATGGCTGAAATTGTTATTAGCTTTATTAGTGTTTTGTCTTAAGCTTAAACAATTGTGTATATCAACACATGTAAAGAAAATAAAGAGATGGCTGAAAAAGTAAAGATACCATCACATGCACAACAATAGTTTGCTATGAACAAGAGATCTATGGCAAGAACAACTTGCCTTAAAGAGATAAAAGAAAATTTAAAGTGTTTGCCTACTTAACCATTCAACATTCAAGCCCAAGTAGATGGCTTCCAATAGATATAAGCAATATAGAGAAAGAACCAATTACTTGTTAAGCACTTAAGATATTTGAAGCATTAAGATTTAAACCATGTGCATAGGAAAGAGATATAAGAAGCTTGAAATAAAACTAAGCAATATCTAGTTAGATTATTTAGGTGTGTTGCCCAATAGGCTTAAGATAATGATATAGATCTAGAACATAAGCATTTAAAACATGTTAAACCATAGATTACATCACATCACATCATCAAGTATTAACATGTAGCATTACCCATTTGGGGTATTCCTCTCCCAACTAGGTAGGTGATTAGATTAGATTTGCTTAGTTAGGTTAAGTTCTTTAAGATTTTAGCAATTAGGGCAAACCACAAAGGAAGAGCAAGAAAGAAAGACTAAGCTACAATCTAAGCTACTAAACAAGCAAGAAAACCCCACATCCTAGGTTGGGAAGGTGCCCCTCACCTTCAAAACCTCACGGCCAAGCTAAGAGAGACTCAAAAAATGGGAAAATTTAGATCTATCCCATGTCCTACCTATCCCAAAGCTTCCATGTGGGAGGAGGTTGTACCACTTCTCCTCCTCCAGTATGAGCTTCAACAAACAAGCAAAAAAGGAGGAAAAACATACTAGAATGCTTGAAAATGAAAGGGGGGTTGAGATATAGCTACCAAATCCACAAAAGGGTCTTGAAGTGTTGTGTGTGTCTCTTTTGGGCAGCCAAAATCCCTCAACCAGATCTGATATACCTTCAAAATCAGCAAGCTTTGCTTACTAGAATGGCTACACACAACCAAAAGAAGTTAAGGAAACCCTTGCCTTTTTAGGGCAAGAACTTTCCACAATAAAAGATATTATATTTGATAAAATTTTGACCTACTTAAACAATCATATGATAGCTGAAAATGGAATGAGTGAATAGAAATAATAGAAGAAGAGAAAATGGGGTTAGAGAAATGGAGTATGTGAGAGCTTCAAGTGACCCTTCTCCTTGAAGGAGTTCCCAATGAAACCCTAGAGATAAACCTGCAAGATCTCTTCAAACAACATGCATACAATAGACAGTATGTTGATGTATTGAAACTAAATGACACTTCTATTTAATCTAACACATCAAGATATATAAACCCAATAAGCATACGCCCTATTAGATCTACTTAGATAACACTTTACCTAAGATCTAGTGTTGCAAGCATCTAAAAACATCAATACAAAGTTACCTCCCATGCATAAGAAAAAGAAGCATATGCCTTAGTCTTCTTGTTGTCCTCCAAAGTTTCTCCAATATTTTTATTACTCAAGAAAAGTGGTTTTGGAGAGAAAATACTCCAAAACCCTAGAGCATGGAATGGAAATGAAATGGAATGAATGACTAGAGAGAGAGAGAGTTGGAAATCAAGTAGCATAACAATAGCTCAAGATATGGTGAGTTGGGAGTGAGAAATGAGATATATTTATACTTGGAGAGGAAAACCTACCTCTCTTGGATCTAAGCCAAGTGTCCACCACCAAGTAAATGAGTAGATCTCAAGGCTAGGGTGCACCATCTAGGGTTTGAAAGCTAGATCTAGGGTGTAAAAAAATGTAGGAGGTGGTGGGATCAAGAAAAGAGGTGTGGGAGGCCTTGGTATTGATGTCAAAGAAGGTGAGAGGTCTCAAATAATTTTAAAAAAATCATTTGTGGAGTTTCTAGAAGAGGGGGGCGTAACTCCTCTTGGAGGGGGCAAAAAAAGGGTGAAAATGAATTAATGGAGGGGGATTAATGAGAAAAAGGGAGTGGGATCACCCTAGGAGGTGATGTGGGGGTTAAAGGGAGTCATAACTCATGAGAGGGGACCCCAAATAAGTCACAACAACTTCCACCAAGGAAAAACGTCAATCCCCCTAGGGGGGCGTGACTTTTGAGTGTAGAAGGTGGGTAAGGGGTTAGAATAGGTTGGAAAAGGTTGGGAGGGTTATGTTATGCTTAGGGAGGCTCTCTCTAACCTTTATTCCACCATTTCACATCCTTAAACTCATTATTACAAATTTTACATTTTTGCCATATTTGGACTTTAGCAATTAAAATTGTTGTTTTAGACTGACGACACTCCGGGTGGACAAACCCATGGCTAAGGTTGTTCGACTGAGCTGAAACTTGGTCCATGGATGTAGGGGGTGCTATTCCATTTATTTTGAACACAAATACCCCTATCAAAATTCCAAGGATCCAGTTTTTACAATTATTACTCAAAAATAATTAATTAATTAAATAATTAAACCTCCAAACTTAGGGAAATTTAATTAAAAATTAATTAATTAAAAAAACTAACCTAGACTCGACGGAATTCTGCAAAACTTTCTAAGATGTATTGCATGGTCATTTACAATGATTCCCTATAATAGTTACCAAAACATAAGCCCACTAGAACGTCGTTCACCACTTTGGAGGACTTACTGCAAGTGTGAGGGAAAAACTCAAGGGAAATCAGTAAGGCTGAAAAGCCCAACTGATAACCTAAGGATAAAAAACCCTCGGTGAAAGGAACTCTCCCAGTGAACCGATCCCAAGGTAACTGACCTAGACATGACTCATGTAGACCTATTACATTATTAACCCACACAGGGGTGTGGGAATTCCAATTACAAAAATAAGTGCTAGGGCCAAACACTGCCCTGTAGGACCAAAAGTCTTCGACAACATGGCGTCCGATGATGCATCTCTACATGGCACATGAATTGACCACCGGTGCTAAATGGGCGGTCAACGGGCCCTGGAAGTACAACAAGATGTGATGACATGAAAACATACAAAATAAGCCAGTTGGATTAGGCGAGAGGCCACCAGTATCCACCTAGAGGATGTGTGGGGCTCTAAACAACCCCAGAAGTGTAGAACCCACAATTACAAAGAAGTACATAAGAATGTGCTGAAAAAAATGGACAAGAGGAGCCAGTTGGAATAGGTGGGTGGCCACCAATATCCACCTGTATCAATTATCCCCCCTTAGGAAGCAATGGTCTCCATTGCATTGAGTTCCCCCATCAGGTGAGGAAACTTTTGTTGGATTTCACCCTGGCTGAGCCACTTTCCTTGGTGTAAGAGTTTCCCTACCTTGACAACCCGATAAAGCTGGATCCTCTGCTGGCGAGTGCCCTTGACCTATGTTTCCACTATCTGATCAGTGGATGCTTTTTCCATACAGTCAGGGTTAAGCTCTGTTGGTTTCATTTGTTCTATGATCTCTGAGGCGTCCAATAATGGTGGAAAATATGGCCGAAGGAGATCCACATTGAACACTGGAAAATTTTCATTGAGTAGACATTGCTAAATTCCCATGAAAATCATGGAAAAAAAATTAAAATATAAAACATTAGACTACACCTAAAGGAATATGATGATTACCTCTTTAGAAATTATTTATGAATATACAATAAAAAAATATCTTCAATAGAAATCACACATTTCAATAAAGTTTACAAATAGTTTACCACAAGTTTATAGGTGTGAGAGGTCTTGGTAGAAGAGGTTGTGGGATGCTTTGTTTACTCTAAAATTAACTTTATTGAAAATTTTGTTTATAATAAAATCAATTCTAGTTAAAAGTAATCTTAGTTAAATGATACTCAAGGTTTTTAGGGAGTTTTCAAAAGGTTTAAATAAAAAATTTAATGTTTTAATTTTAATATAAAGAGAATCTTTTAAGAATTATTGGATTAGGAGGAAATTCAAGGCCATTCTTACATTTAAAGACATTTTTTTATGTCACTGATAAAATTCAATATGGAGCTAAAAATCACTAATTTAGATGATAATAATAGTTTGCATTGGAGATGATCATCACGTTAATAACTTTCTATCATGGATGATCATCACACACTAAAATCCATTGCTTGTGTGAGCAATGTGGAATGGAGAGAATTGTTTTTTATGATCCAACTTTGAATGAAATCTACAAAGTATTTCATTACATCTACTTGGAATCTATTGAGTTCAAAATTAAATTGGGATTGGTATTGAATGATTGAACAAGATTTATGACAAAGTGAAAAAATGTTTAAGAAAATTATGTACATAGGCTTTGTACCAAAAGAATGAATACAATGGATAGTAATTGTGTTTACTCTTACCCACAGTGCCCCATTTGTGGCCTTTCCAAATAAGTTCCAAATAAGGGTAAGAAAAAAGATGATGAGAATGCATGGAAACAACATTTAATTTTTATATATAATGTGTTACAAGGTATAGCTAGAACTTTCCTTGGTAGTATTATGCACCTTCTTTTCCATATTGAGGGTGGTATGAGTGCACTCTGGAGTGTCATCGTTGAGTTCTAAGCATGCTCAAAGGTGAATTGATAATCTACATGTGCATTGATTTAGGGTTAAGATGGATCTCAAACAATTATAAGACAATAAAATGTATATGGATTATGTAATGTGCAATTGTTATTGAGGCAATGTGAATGTATTTTGTTAGTATACTATTGTAACATTAATGTGACAGTGGATAATGAAAATGCGTCATAAATTTGATAATGTGGAGTTGTTCAAACATAATGCATTGTTTTGTATGCAACATGGACACATTGTGAATCATGCAACAATAATGTAATGTGCAAAACTCTCTTACCATATTTTAGGCCACCAATTTCTTGCATAGAAGTACTAGATCTAAGTTAAACTTCTGGAAAGGGTTATGATTTTAGAGAACTTAAGGAATCTTTTATTGTCATGTCTAGCATATATCATTATATCATATATCTAACAAAAATTCTTATAGAGTTGTTCAATGACTTGTGTATGACTATCCATTTGATTGGCAACCTTTTTCTTTGAAGTCACATACCAACATCACTAATCATTGTTATGTTTCAACAAAATATAATTGGTAAACAATTAAGATATCTTCTTTGTTTAAAAAGGAACCTACAAGGATTTTTGCATATAGTATAATTACTATTATAAGGAAACCAGCTAGTTTAGTAAATATAGTCATATTCAATGTTAAATACCATTTTTATTTTACCATTGAGGTTAAGATTTTCCAATTTATGATATTATACTCTTTTTCAATTTAAGATATTATACTATATGTATTATAAAACATAACTTGATATCTTTTTCAATTTAGGACACTATACTCTATATATTATAAAACATAGCTTGACATCTTAGTAATTGGACATCAACCCCAAAAAAACCAAAAAAAAGGTCTAAATACATGCATTTATCAAAAGGGATGTCTAACCATGTTTAAACTTTCTATGCCAAATTTAAATTAAAAAAAAAAATGAAAATATTTCCAAAAAGATTCAATATCTATACCATCAAATTATAAAGTTAAAAAGATTTGATGAAATCCAGAAAAAATACCAATTAAATAAAAAAAATTATTTAAATAATTTTTTTTTATTTAAAAAAATTAAATACATTAAAATTAAAATATCTAAAAACATTTATATGAAAATTTATAATATTTAAATAATATAAAATGAAAAAAAAAATCAATTTAATTAATAAAATATAAAAAAAAAATTAAATTTAAATTTAAAACATTTTTTATTTATTAATATGTATGATTTAAATTTAAAACACCTTTTTATTTATTTATATGTTGACTTCTAATTGTGAGTGAGACATTCATATAATATTAACATAAATCAATATATGAAATAGAATGAACTTACAATGCATTTGTGTCATGATTATTTATAAGAAAGAAAAAATAGTTTTAAATAAATAATAGAAATTTGATTAAAACTCTTTCTCATCACACACTTGGACAAAATTGACATGGTTAATTGTGGAAAAATAAAATATAAAAACTATTTACAAAACGCATGCATTTTACGTGGCATGTATCACAACAAGCAAAAATATACCCAAATGAAAAGAAGCTATAACATCCCCCTCAAATAATCGTCCAATATTAGTTATTTTTCATTGGTATATTCATTCATTTGTACTAAAGTTTTTAAGTGGTAGTGTTAGAAATCAATGCTATATATGCTTATATCAACTCCAATATTTTGTGCAACACTATATTTTGGCATGGTGGAACCTTTCTTTCGCAAGACAAAAAATACAAATGTTAAGTATTCAAAATCCATAATCTCACATGGAATGGTGACTCTCATGTGGTGATGGAATTCATATTCTTCCCCAGCTTTTTCTGATTGTTGTTACAAGAGAGGATGATTCAAATGAGTCATAGGAATTACAAACTAACTCTGCACTCTTTCAGCATACACTACAATATGTTCTTCTATGGGAAAAATTTATTGGAAGAATGACATTGATAACTTCATACTTGTTACAATGTCTTGTGAAATAACACATCCTCTTTTTGCTAGGAAAGTGTTCTTATCTAGCTATTTTATTGACATTGGAAAGCCTATAAAACTTGCTTATTATCTTCCTAAAAAATGGCATTTGGACTATGTTGTTTCCCATTTAAATACTTGTGAGAAAAGAAACCAATTGAACTTTATTAAGTAAGATTGGCAATGCATATATAGTTTGTGGGCATGTTCATTTCCCTGTTAAACACTGATTCTATTGGAGAAATACCAAGAAAATCCAAGTAAGTAAATTTTAAATAATCCTAGACACTTTAGTTGGCACAAGACAAGGATTGAGACAAGGATTGCATATGATGGTGAAAGTGAAATATGCATAAGGTCCTCATATTCATTACAATCTCCTATGAATTAAGGCATCCTATTTGCTAAGAGAGCAGGTGTATTTGATTCTTTCACTCACATTGGCAAGCCTCTAAACCTTACATATTATCTTCCTAAAAAACATTATTTAGGTTATGTTGTTTCTCGTTGAAATAATTGTGAGAAGATAAGTCAATTGAGTTTTATTAAGTAAGCTTTAAAATGGAAAATAGAGTATGTGGGTCCATTGATTTCATGTAAAATATTGCTATGCTAGAGAAATACCAAGAAAAATCCAAGTAAATATAATTATAAGTAATTATAGAGACTTTAGTTAATACAAGCACGGGATTGCATACGACAGTGAAGTGAACTGTGCATGAGGTCATACAATCCTATCACACAATTATATCAACAAAATTCATGCTACAAATAATAGAAAGCCTACTTCAGCCACCCGACGATAACGAAGAAGTAGGAGGACGACGACGACGAGGTAGGCCTAGTGAACATTTTGGCATTTGGTCTTTCGCTTGGATCTTTACATCACATATAATAGTCATCCTCCATGGCTTGCTACCATTGAATTATCAATGTTGGCTTGCATCCAATTGAGTCATTCCCCATTCCATAGCTAAAGAAGAGAACTATGTGGAAGTGTTCCTTTTACAATGTATTGACCCAAAATTATCTTCGGTGTTCCCTTCCCCTTTCCTCAATTAGCATAAATTTCTCTACACATACCTACATGGGACTTATAAAGAGGTTAAAATCTTATAAGAATTCGAAACAATTTTATTGTCAATTAATATAACTTGATTTTGATATTAATAATATATTTTGGAAGAGATGTGAATGGATTACTCGAGAAACACACACATGGAATTTCATAAGAGACTTCCAACATGCAACTTAGAAATAGGTTAAAATCTTATAAGAATTCGAAATAATTTTATTTTCAATTAATATAACTTGGTTTTGATATTAATAACATATTTTGGAAGACAAGTGAATGGATTACTCGAGAAACACATGGAATTTCATAAGAGACTTCTAGTAACATCGAAATTCAATGTCTTTGTTATGTGATGTGATCCCATTTGTTATAAGAAATGGGACACATCTCATTTCACACATAATATCATATCTATAAACCTAAACTACCATAAACTTTATTTATAAAGTGTTCAAGCATCGAAATGAGGTTAAGCACTCATTTATTGTATTGGACCATGCTTAGATGTTTTGTGTATTGGTAGGGGGCTTGTTTGGTATCTCCAGATCCCATGTGGTTGGTCATGCCCCGTCCTTTTAGTCGTCATCCCAATATTGGATTTTGATTTTATGTTTATGGTTGACTGCCCTTGATGTTGACTGCCCTTGATGATGGTAACTCTCATCAAGTCAAGCATTTATGATCTAGTTTAGGTACATAACCATCTTGGCTCATGGATTTACTAGGAAACATGATCTAGGGGAGTTTCATGGTCTCTTATCGCTTTGTATTTGATGTAAAAGTGTTTCTCTTTCTTAAGGTTGCCACACCTATGTATAGCACACTTATTGTATTCATAAGCATGGATCCCTCCGATATGTATTCAACACATGTTGGCCATCTATTATCAAAGATGATTATGCATATGTTCTCTCATTTTCACATCTCTTGGGGCAATTCCCTAGCTCTTGAGGTAGTACACATATTTTGAGGCATTGGTCACATTCTATGAGGCACATTTGGGTTACTTTTTCACACATGGACATCCTCTACACATGCCACAATGGAGATCCTAGAGCTTCCTTCTTATTTCACCAATTTTGGAGATCTCTTTCACACAATTTGAGGGTTGACACATATGTGTGGGGTTTATGACAGCCATGTGGGTTTTTTGGATGATGATTTGGCTTGGAGGTGGATCAAATTCCTTGCCATGTGGAGAATATTTGCTTGATTTGAGGCTTATTCATACCTTGGAGAGTACTTTTGATGATTCCTTGAGGACATTATGAGGAGGTCGTCCACTTTTGAGGTCATTCTCCACATTTTCATGAGGTTGTTCCACTTGGAGGAGAGGAACATTGGAGCTTTGCTTGCATATTTTCTTCGTGAGGCTTTGGTGTCAATTCTTGGAGATCTCTCTTTCTTGGTTATCTTCTTGGTGCATTAAAGATCTGTTATGGTTATTCAAGACTTATGTTATCTTTCAAGATCAATCAATTTGAAGGGTTAATGTACCACTTGGAGAGGAGATGTTTTAGGGTTTCTTACTTCCTTCTTCTATTTTTAGCTTGGTTAAGTGTGTAATTCATTGCCTTGTTTGTCCTCTTGGTTCCTTGGCAAGGGTTTTAAGTATTTTGTTCAAGTTTTAGTTGATCTTGTTGGTGAAGGTTTTTTTCCTTTAAGGAATCCTTTCTTGTAGGGCCTCGATCCTCTTAGATTATCTTGATTAGGTTGGAGATTATTCTACCCTTAGGGTTCTAATATCTTACCCTAATCCTTAATATAGAAGTGACCAATTCTTAGAGGGGCATACTTCTTGACTAATTGGATAACAAAGGTGTTAGTCCTATATCCAACAACCAACAAAAAAACCCAAAAAGCAATTTTTTTTATTTTTTGTTGCTTATAAGGAAATCTAACAATAAAAAATCAAGGGAAAATATTAATTTAGATTTCTTTCATTTTCTAGTGCAAGTTGACAGATTATTTTATTTCCTAGACATATTTGTCCAAGGGTTTATGCTTAATTGTTGATCTTTGACCCTAAGGAGATAGATAGGACCTGTTGGATTAAGATTTGAGATGTTATATAACATTTTGTGGGCTGATTTAAGGTGATTCTCAAATCTGGAAATTAATATGCAACATTCAAAATCAGATTTGGTGAAACCCTAAGGCTAGCCTTTGGTGCTTCAAGGTGTTTTTTTTCTCATTCCTAGCCTCTATTTCATTTCTAGATTGTTTAACAAGATTATCTTACATATATAGAGGTGATATTAATCTCTAATTTGCTTATAATTTCTCATCATTTTCTTAGAGATTGATTTGGTGAATTCCAAGTGATAACTTGTGAAACCCCAAGGGGAATTCACCATCTCTTTTTTAATTTCATGCTTATTTAATGTTTATATGTCTTTGAAACTTGTTTATAACACTTGTTTGGTTGTTATTGCATAGAATATCTCTTTCCCAAGTGGAAACATCCAATACGTCTAGTTCTTTTTTGTTTAATCTCTCTCTTGGATGGTAGTTTCATGACCTAAATCTACAAATTTTGTGCTAATATTCATAAAATAGATTTTGAAGTGAAAGGAAAGTCATAATCATGTCCTCTCTTAGAATATATTCGAGTGGTAAACACAAGAACACATTCCACCTTTGATTTATGCTAAATTTATTCATTCTATGTGCCCTAAAGTAGCTTAAAGTGGTTCTAACCTATTGTGAGTTTTGTTTGTTGAGTGATAGACTTAATACAAATATAAATTTGTTAATGTTATTTATCTTATACATTAGGTTTGGCACACACGTCCACTATCTCCTAAACTTCATTTTAAGTGGATATAATTGCGGTTCATGCAATTGTTTCTAGTTGAATATCTTTAGAGCAGTACACTAATTGGAATCCTAATGCATAGTCTTGTTAAATATATTTTAGATTCATTAAAGTAGATCATATGATTGCATGGTTTTTTTTCACTTGAATAGGTTTACTTCCATCATTTAGGATACCCCCCATGGATTCTAGGAGTTAACCTAAAGTGTAGTGAAAAGTCTACTAAGGTGACAATGGTGCATTGCCCGTCTTGTTGCCCTAGTTAGCACTTATGGTTGGATTTTTCACAAGGGTGCTAGTTCAGGCAGTAACAATACCAATTTTAGGAGAAGTGTGAACATTATCTAGGAGGTGGAGTTAGTAGATGGCTCAAAGGTAATCTCCTTTAAGGATATTTCTAAGGCATGTATGGAGCACTTTCAATCCCGTTTTAAGGATATTGCCTCCAACAACATTGAAAACTTGATGAAGGTAGTCAAAAACTTTCCTATATATTCTAACCAATAAATGATGATGATATAATTGTTGAAGTGTCAACAAAATAATTGAAAGCAATCTCCCACTCTTTCAAAAAGTTAGAAATCCCCCATCTGAATGGTTGGATAATGGAGTTTTATGTAGGGTTCTTTGAACTTCCTAAGGAGAGTCTTCTTAGAATTATTGAAGAGTCTAGGCTCTCGAGCAAAGTGTTGGGTGCCCTTAATTCCACCTTCATTACTCTCATGCCAAATAAGAATGACTCGCTCTCTTTTGAGGATTTTAGCCCCATTTCCTTGTGTAACCTCTATACAAAATTATTTTCAAAGTCATAGCTTCCAAATTGAAAGGAATTAAATAAATATAATTAACATGAATTACAAGGTTTTATAAAGAATAGTGAAGGACACCAATCCTTTTTAGAGGACCAACTCCCTTGTCTTTAGAGCACCAACTCCCTTGTCTTTAGGGCACCAACCCAAGGAAGCACCAACTCCCTTGTCTTTAGGGAACCAACCCTAGGAAGCACCAACTCCCTTATTTAGTAAAGGATAGGAATCCTTCCTTGCTCCTCCCTTCCACCCTCACTACATAAGTATCATCAGTTCTTCTTCTTGGACTGTTCTTCTATTTTGATCTTCTGATCTAGACTACACAGAGACTTCTTCTTCACCGTTCTTTCTTTCTTATATAGTCTTCCTACTGGTGTGAGCATTGAAGCATTGTATCCCTTTGTTTGGACCATTGCACCTCTTCATTTAAATTAACAGTAATAGCATTTTTATTTTAATTTAGAATTAATATCTCCCTCTATTTGTATTCATGCATTAATGAGAAAGCTTTTCAATTTAGTAAGAGGTTTTTTTCATAAATCGATCGTAGGTATGGATCAATTTCTTTTAATTTGATCCCATGCCTTTTTATTTTATTCTTAATCTTGTGTTGCATCCCTAGTTCTCCAACATATCATATGAACTTTTCGATTAGTTTTCCAATGCATTGGATGTATTTGATCACTTAATATCAATCAGGACAGAATCCAGATCCTGTCTAGTTCAAATTTTCTTCTTGACAGAGGAAACATTCATCCTTTGCATTTTAAATTCATACAGACACACTTTCAGGACCTTTATTCCATATGAACATAGGCGTTGATTAAGCATTAAGGAAAACGAGTGCTTAATCACTTATCAAGATTGACGGTCATGTGTTATTTACACGTTTGAGATGGAAGATTCTCGTTCATTTAGAGACTTCAATGTTTCGGGAATCAGGCCTTTGCAGTCTTCCAACTCTTCCAGAGCAAATTTTGTCAAAGGGTGTATCAACACTCCTTGCTTGATAACCTTCATATGTCCAGGAGCTGGGACCATAGACTTAGGCATGAAGGATCTCCCACTCTCCGGATATTCAGCTATTCATGACTTCGGCCTTCGGTGCTTCGAGTAGTTTTGCCGGTAGGAGAAGATATATATCCCCAAAGGATGTACTCTCAGAGTAACGTAGCTTGTTGACATCATTGTTGACATGGCACTAGCTGAGTGTCCTCCACGTGTCACCTAGATTTGTGAATTTCATATACCTAATGCGCCAGTTTTACCTTGACACTTGTCACTAGCTGATTGGGCCATGTGCCATATGTGTCTTCTTCCACATGCCTTACTTCGTGGCTTCGAGAGTTTTGGCATTTTTGTACCATCCTTCGATTATCATCGAAGTGCCAAATATATCTAACACCATATATTTTCAATTGTCTTCATCCTATGGCCTTTGTTTATTCTGGAACTTCGAGGTTCAGGAGTTCTTGGTTTATCTGAGTTATTTATCGTCGGAGTAGGTCAAGGCCAGAGTTGACCACCTTCTTCCTTAGTGCACTCTGAATATCAACGGTTTGACGAGATTTACTATTATTCCTCTTATCTGACAGTTGACGGGAGTTCACAACTTAGGGGCTTTGGCCTTCGGGTAAACTTATATGTTTTAGACTCCTTTTCACCGGAGTGGTCAGCGTTGGAGTTGACCACCTTCTTTCTTGACGGTTCAACATTTAGATCAACGATTGACGGGATTTCCCTATTCTTCCTCTGATTCGATGGTCGACAGGATTTTGCGACTTCGGGGCTTCGGCCTTCGGGTAAACTTACATGTTTCAGACTCCTTTTCACTGAAGTGGTCAACATCGGAGTTGACCACCATTGGACCTACCTATCCTCATCCAATGGTCACCATGCATTTCCCAGATCTGATGGCCCTTATTCACTTCAGGACTTCGGGGGTTACAATACTTTGTGTCTTATGGGGTCCGCTTATCCTTTCCTTCCACTTGGTTCTATCTGACGATCAGGATAGATCCCAAACTGATCTAACGGTTGAGAGCTCACTTGAATTTCCTCCCCGAAATCTGACTGCTCTACATTTCCATTCCAGATCGAATCTTGATCCAACAGCTAGGAAACTATCTAAAGCTCCTACTTCATATCTGACGGTTGAGATTTAATCCTTTCCAACCTCTAACTTCACCTTGATCTAACGATTCTGGATTGTCCTGAAATAACAATGAACGGCTCCTGTAACTTGATCCTTTACAAAAGGATTTCTTCACTCGCAGAATTTTGTTTCATGTGTTACTTCAAATGCGTCATCTCTTATGAGATTCGATTAACATCCTTCCTTATGGGAATGTGTCAATGCTCTCCTTTATGCACTGTATTTGTCCAATCAGAATCTTATCTCTTCTGAGCTTTAAGTTTATACAGGATTCATTTGCACCTTGCGCTATGTCTTCTACGCAACCTACTACGTTATCTATCCTGAGATTTAGGATCTTAAAGACATATAATGACAATACTATATTGATATTATTGACATCAATGCCAACAACATAATACCATGTCCAACATTCTCCCCTTTTGGCATTAATGGAAACAAAGTAAAAACCCCTTTTCAATATTAACTAGATTTTAATTATCATTCTCCCCCTTTAACAACAATGACAAAAAGGGATGTTTCATTTCAGGGTGATACTCCCCCCGAGGTGATGCCCACCTTGTATATGAATCTCTCCTCCTAGAATCATGTTGCTACAACCAATCATGGGAAGAAGAATATCCTCCCTGTCTTCTCTGAAAGATGAACAATATGCTATCACTACAATTTGCTTTTGCTTCACATATTATTTCTCAACTGGAACATAGATCAACTGCTCAAGAATACTATGCTATTCCTATAATAATCCTTGGACATATGTACTAGCCATGTACCATGATATCTCTTCCTAGAGTTATACCATCAAACCATGATGTTAGTTATCTATTCATTCATTTGTAATCCAAGAGCCTCTTCATTGTTTTGTGCTTCAATACTCATAGGGGTATCAACGGGAACAATCTTAAGTCTTCCCTAATTCATCCTTCCTTTCTTTTGTGT
>SNQJ01S0031295.1:25261-46393 GCA_010110895.2 Picea sitchensis | reverse complement strand
TAGTAGATCATCAAAATAGTGTTTGAAAATTTCCAAGATCATCATCACTTAATTCTTTTGGTTGGTCTCCTATTGAAGGTTCAATATCATCATCGTTGTTTTGTGCACCAGAAGCTTCGTTATCCTTGTTTTGAGAATTTTCTTTTCACATTTTCCATTTGTTGGATAATGGATAATCTACTTGCATGACATTATCAAGTTCTATAATTGTGTCAGATTTTTATTTAGGATTTTTCTTGTCTTGAGATTGATCTACTTTATATGAATAAATCTAATTTTCATATACTTTATCAGACACGTCATCCATCATACTCCTATTGTCAATTTTATCAATTTTAGGTGCAATCATTTGTCTTCCTTTGTACTTTATATTTTCTTCTCCATATCTTCTTATAATTTTCCTTAATGCTGGAGATACTTGTCTTCATGGAATATTTTGGAAATCTACATTCATCGGCCTTATGACCATAATTGTTGCATTTTTGGCATTCAATATTGAAGTTTTTCAAAGGAGAAAATGAGTTATAGTTTCTCTTCTTTGTATTGTACTTATTGTTCTTATATCTTTGGACATTTCTATGATTGTATTGTCCATAAACTTTGTAGTGCACTGCCTTATGTCCAAAATTATTGCAAGAGTAACAATATCCAATAAATAGATAATTATTCAAGGGATTCCTTCAGGTGATTATATTATTCTTGTCATATTTTACTTTAGTAGGCAGTGTTGACTTCTTCTTTTTTCTGGAACAGTTTTCAATGATATCATCTTTGCATTATTATATTCTCTTCTTAAGAATCCTTTAAGAGCAATTGCATAACTGATTGGTCTTTTGACAGATCCTTGTGATGTAGAAGTTGAGTCTGTTAACACTTGGAAATTTCTTTGGGTTGTATCAAAGAAACCCCAAGGTAACATTTTCAACCAACTTTAGATTGTATTATGACCTATACAACTAGAGAGGGCTCTCTCATATGTCTAATGACTGGTAATAACTCATAGGATTCATCAATAAGCACACAGAGGTCATATTTTGATATAAGATAGATTTTGTTTTTGTTTTTGTTTTTAAGGGGTTGGTAGGACAAACAAGGAAAAGGTACCATTTGGAAATGGAGTCAAGGTCTGAATTTCATTGTTTTTACAATCAACAGGTGGTTGGTTTCTTCCTGTAGATTTGAGGGAAAATAGGTGTTATGCTCAGAAAATAAATGATATGAAATGAGATATGGACAGGAGAAGAAATCCCACTACACTATAGGCATCAATCAGTGGATGAATCTCCAGTGCAACTTTAGATGAAAGGACACCAAGATTAATTACTAAACAGAGCATCAAATGAAGATGAATTATGTAAAAGTAACCATTAACACATAACAAACATCATCAGTGTGAAAGGAGCATCAAACATGGATGAAATCCTACCACTTACTCTCAGACAATGCTATCAGAAAAACATAATCATAGAAATGATATACAATAAACACATACTGAACATAAACACCGTGATGAATCTCAAATTTCAGAAAGAGGAAACTTTTGCATTAACTTCAAAGGAATAAACAAGTCTTGATCAACAGTACCATAGTCCTATTTTCCCAAAAAGAGTCCCCCCCCCTTCTATTTAGAGTCCTCTCATTCATTAAATATAAAATTATATCAATAATATATCTAGGAGGTCAAAACCTACTCCATGTCTTGGATTCTATTCCTTGGATATATGTGGCAAATAGAAAATCCAACTAATTCCTTGATTCCTAGAAATTGTCTTTTAGAATAAATGCAACCAGCTCATTGCATGGAAATTTAGTGGAGTTGAATTTTAGGTACATGTGTCCCTTGGTGTCTAACTGATCTCTGAGAACCCATTTGAACCTCCTTAGATAGGTGGAATCCCTCCTACAGCTCGGATGTATCATACTATTAGAGTTTGCATCGCAATTTCAGGATTCATTGCAAACTTTCATGTAGCTAATTATTTCAACTTTTCTCCAAACAACGAACTGGGTCAGGCTGATATTTGGCCAGAAAATCAATGATATTATGATTTATCTCCACAAAAAATTTCAAAAGAACCCATATCTGTATTTAAAATTTATGATGAAAATACGATTTTTATGTGTACAAGTTGAGTTTGCAGCGCATAGGTGAGTTTGCAGCGCGCAGTTGAGTTTGCAGTGCGCAGTGAATTTTGCAGCGCACAGTGAAGTTTGCAGCAGGGTAAAATCATGAAGATGGGTAACACTTTTGCTTGTTTTATGGCAAAAAAAGTTGTATTTTCACAAGTTCTTCAACTTCCGGCATACAAAAGTATTTTTTTTTATTTAGAATTTCATTTTACAATAAAAACAAAACTTGTGAAGAATTTTGTTATCTTTCCAATGACTATTTTTCAATTTTTTTTTATCAAGATTTGATATGTCAATTTTACAATTGTTTAACAGTATATTCCTTAAACATGAAAGGAATGATAATGAGTTATTTTTTTCCACAACAATGTATCTGCTATTAAACTTATGTTTTTAAGAAATGAAGTATACTACAACAATCTACAGAGACTCTATTTTATTATGACTATAATTTTGAATCTAACGGATGAATATTATAATTTCTAGAATTATTTGAAGTTGACCAAGATGAAAACGTCGTAGATTTTAAACACATGTTTTTCTACACCTTGTATCTATCTTAATTTTTACTTAAAAGTAAAATCTAAAACTACCCTTTTTAAGATAACAGTTTAAGGATTATGAATATAAATTTTTCATAATTTTCCACGGTGCATTTTTAGAGATATGGATTTTTCATTTCACCGAATCATAATCTCATCTAAAACTATTATGCAGTGATTTTTTTATAAAATTAAATAAAATTAGACAAAAACAATGAAAATGAAAACAAGTTATACCCAATGAAAGTAAATTCAATTTTAAAAATGTTGGTATCCATTTTGAAACTAAATTCTTAGTATTTGTAGGAGTTCTCTACCTCCAAAGATGAAGTAAGATGTAGAGAATTTGCAGTTTCCTGTAAACATTCCCATTTTCAGGGTTTTGGCCGAAATATTATTTCGGTCGAAACTTAGTTTTTAACAGAATCTGTTAAAAATAAACGTTTTGGCCGAAAAGTCTTTCGGCCAAAATATGCCTACCACGGGAAAATAATTCATCGGAAAAACATTGTACACGAATTTCGAGGGTGCCGTTAAATTTGACGTGCAAATTTTCGGCCAAAAAAGGTTTCGGTCAAAAAATTTCTAACATTGTTTCAACTGAAAAATTGCCACTAAAAATTTTGGAGACCCGATTGTCACGAAAGTGTTACCCAACTTCATGCTTTTACCCAGCACGCAGTTGATTTTTCATAGCACAGTCAATTTTTCAGCGCACAGTTGCAAATGGAAATGAAAATAAGAAATGATAAAGCTTCCTTTTGAAACCGACCCTTGGAGATGTTGGATGATGTCATGCGCTAAAAAAAATATTGGTGCTAACAGGCATGACTTTGCAAATTGTTTACAAACCTATAACCTTAGCTATGAAAATCATGGTGCTAACAGAGTCTTGGGTGTATCGCAAAACAGTCTTGTTATTTGGTGACCTCTAACTACCGATAATTTCATCCAAGATCTTTGAACTATTTTCAAATTTTGATCCCTTCTTTTCTTTCTCAAGTTCTCAATCTCAGCTTCTAGTTTCTCACATACTTGTTTTCTATCATTGAGTTGTTTTAAAATGACTTCTTCAATGATTTTAGCTTCCAGGAGCTAGGACTTCAAATCATCGATGATTTTCTCTGACTCTTTGATGGTTCTTGATGCATCTATTTCTCTTGATTGATGTGATTCTTCAAATTCTTGAAGTTGTACCCTAAGTAGCTTGTTCTTCTTTTTAGACTTTCTTAGTTCCTCCAAAGCACTAATCAGTTTTGCTTCTAGATATACTACACCTTCACTTTCAAATTTTTCTTCATTATCTATATTGTTATTTTGAGTGTTCATTCCCATAAATAGAAGCTCTGAATCTTCATCTCCACCCATGTCTGAAGAGTTGATGTCTTCTTTGGAGTAGAAGATTTTATTTTTCTTATAAAATTTCTTCTTGTATTGGTCTTTCTGGTTGTGGGATTTTTCATCTTCACTATCCTCATATTTTGGATAGGGACATTTGTTAGCAAAGAGTCTGATTATGCCACATTTGAAACATTTGAAGGGTAACTTACCTTTATATTTTCCAAATCATTTATGGAGTTTTTTTATAAAGTTGGCCTCTTCTACATATGATATGTCTGATTTATCTTCATTAGACATATGCTCATGTTTCTTCTTTTCTTATATGCTTTAAAGGTTGTTTCTTCTTTTGATGGTTTTTCATTCCATGTTCTCATCTCATATGCTGTAAAAAATCCATGAAGTTGATCTACTGTGAGTTTGTCAAGTTCTGGTCTATCTTAAATTGTGGAAATCTTGGCATCATATCTCATAAGTAATGACCTTAAGATATTTTGTACAATATTTTTATCGGTAAGTTCTTCTCTTGATACTTTGATTGAATTAACTACCTCATCTACCCTATGAAAGTATTCAGCAATGTTCTCTTCTTCTTTCATCTTCAAATTTTCAAACTGAATTCTATATGTTTGTAGTTTGGATTCCTTGACTTTGTTGTCTCCTTCATATACAACCTCTGATTTGTCCCAGATTTCCTTAGCTAAATTACAATGCATAACCTTCACACATATAGAATTTTTCAATCCTCTTAGAATGGAATTAACTGCTCTTGAGTTGTCATTGCAGATCTTCTTTCCTACAGTATCTGTGGGTGGATTAGCTAGTACAATGTATGCATCTACAATAGATTGTAGGACATCAAAACCAAGAGCCAACAGGTAACTTTTCATTCTTATTTTCCATAAAGCATAACCACCTCCATTAAACAATGGTGCTTTGTTGAAATACATTCCCTCTTGATGATCCATTTCTTTCAAGATCTACCTTCCAGTTATTAGACTGTGTTCAAAGAACTCGCTCTAATACCAATTGTTGGAAATAATGAGAGGGGGGGGCGGGGGGGTGGGGTTGAATCAGTATTACCCTTTTTTAAACAATTAGCAATTACTTTGTTATTTTATTAATCACTACAATAGATCAACAATGGACTTGTATTTAAAATCAATTCTATAAATATAATTAACATGAATTACAAGGTTTTATAAATAATAGTGAAGGACGCCAATCCTCGTTAGAGAACCAACTCTAGGAGACAAAAAACCCCTTCTTCAGGGCACCAACTCTAGGAGACACAAATCCCCTTCTTCAGGGAACCAACCCTAGGAAGTACTAACTCCCTTGTTTTTAGGGCACCAACTCCCTTGTCTTTAGAGCACCAACCCTAGGAAGCACCAATTCCCTTGTCTTTAGGGCACCAACCCAAGGATGCACCAACTCCCTTGTCTTTAGGGAACCAACCCTATGAAGCACCAACTCCATTATTTAGTAAAGGATATGAATCCTTCCTTTCTCCTCCCTTCCACTCTCACTGCATAAGTATAATCGATTCTTCTTCTTGGACTATGCTTCTATTTTGATCTTTTGATCTTGACTACAGAGACACTTCTTCTTCACCATTATTTCTTGCCTATATAGTCTTCCTACTGGTGTGAGTGTTGAAGCATTGTGTCCCTTTGTTTGGACCATTGCACCTCTTCATTTAAATTAAGCATTTGTCTTTTAATTTAAAATTAATATCTACCTCTATTTTTATTCATGCATTAGTATGAAAGCTTTTCAATTTAGTAAGAGGGATTTTTCATAAATCGATCACAGGTATGGATCGATTTCTTTTAATTCGATCCCATGCTTTTTATTTTTATTCTTAAGCTTTTGTTGCGTCCCCAGTTCTCCAACATATCATATGAAATTTTCGATTAGCTTTCCAATGCATTGGATGTATTTGATCACTTAATATCAATCACAACAAAATCCAAATCATGTTTGGTTCAAAGTTTCTTCCTGACATAGCAAAAATTATTCCTTTGCATGTTAAATTCATATAGATGCACTTTCAGGACCTTTATTCCATATGACCATAGGCGGTGACTAAGCGCTAATCCAAATCAGTGATTAATCACTTATCAAGATTGACGGTCATGTTTTATTTGCACGTTTGAGATGGACAGTTCTCGTTCATTTCGAGACTTCGATGTTTCGGGACTCAAGCCTTTGCAGTCTTCCAACTCTTCTAGAGAAAATTCCATAGAAGGGTGTATCAACACTCCCTGCTTGATAACCTTCATATGTCCAAGAGTTGGGACCGTATACTTAGGCACAAAGGAGCTCTCGCTCTCCAGATATTTGGTTATTCGTGACTTCGGCTTTCGACATTTCGGGTAGTTTTGCTGGTAGGATAAGTTGGATATCCCCGAAGGATGTACTCCCAGAGTGACTTAGCTTGTTGACATCACTGTTGATGTGGAACTAGCTGAGTGGCTACCATCTGTCACCTTGATATGTGACTTTCATATAGCTAATGTGCCAGTTATACCTTGACACTTGTCACTGGTCGATTGGGCCATGTGTCGTATTTGTCTTATGTCACATGTCTTACTTTGTGTCTTCGGTACTTCGTGGCTTCAGGAGTTTTGGAATTTTTATACCATCCTTCGATTATCACCGAAGTGTCGAATAGATCTACCACCGTAGATTTTCAACAGTCTTGATCCTATGGCCTTTGTTTATTTCAAAACTCTGGGGTTCGAAAGTTCTTGGTTTATCTGAGTTGTTTATCATCATAATAGGTCAAGCCCGGAGTTGACCACCTTCTTCTTTTGAATGCTCATAATATCAACGGTTTGACAAGATTTCCTATTCTTCCTCTGATCTGACGGTCGATGGGAGTTCGAGACTTTGGGGCTTCGGCCTTCGAGTAAACTTACCTATTTTAGACCCTTTTTTTTCGGATTGGTCAGACCACCTTCTTTCCTAACGGTTCAACATTTAGATCAACGGTTGACGGGATTTCCCTTCTCTTCCTCTGATCTGATGGTCGACGATATTTCGCGACTTTGAGGCTTTGGCCTTCAGGTAAACTTACATGTTTCAGACTCCTTTTCGTCAAAGTGGTCAACACCATAGTTGACCACCATTGGACTTGCCTATCCTCATCCAACGGTCACCATGCATTTCCCAAATATGATGGACCTTATTCACTTCGAGACTTTAGGGGTTTCAAGACTTTATATCTTATGGGGTCTTCTTATCCTATCCTTCCACTTGGTTCTATATGACAATCAGGATAGATCCTTAATTGATCTAACAGTTGAGAGCTCACTTGAATTTCCTCCACGAAATCTGATGGCTCTACATTTCCATTCCAAATTGAATCTCGATCCAATGACTGGGAAACCATACGAAGCTCATGCTTCTGATCCAGATTTAGGAGCGGAACGAACTGATTACAGAATGAATACAATAAACACAAAGATATGAATAATAACACAGATATCCAGTGAACAATATCTTCTATTAAATAAATGAAATAGGTTGAAACTATAAAACTACAGAACTGAAACACTTGCTCGAATGGTGGTAGTTATCTCTAAGAAGAGATGTGGCTACTACACACATACATCTAAGAAGAATGATTACAATGCGGCTCCAGAGGCCTCTTTGATATTACTCATGAATATCAAAACCCTAGACATCCAAAAACCTAACCCTAGAAGTTGAAACGCCAAAAGTCATATGGGCTGCTATGGATAAGTTGGTACCTCAACTCCCCAGGGTCGTAACTTTTGCATATGACCTCCGTTTTAGGCATGTGATAGCCCATTGGAAAGGTCTTTCAAATAACTACACATTTTGTCATCAAACTCTAACTCTATCTACAGTTTGACTGTGGTGAGCCAAAAAACAATGTTTAGGGCCCCAAAATGGCCCTGGAAGTACAACAAGATGTGCTGACATGAAAACATACAAAATAATCCAGTTGGATTAGGCGAGATGACACCGGTATCCACTTGGATGATGTGTGGGGCTCCAAACAACCCCAGAAGTGTAGAACCCACAATTACAAAGAAGTAAAGAAGAACATGTTGAACAAAAACGGACAAGAGGAGCCAGTTGGAATAAGTGGGTGGCCACCAATATCCACCTGTTTCAATCCTACCCCCTTAGGAAGCAATGGTCTCCATTGAATTGAGTTCCCCCATCAAGTGAGGAAACTTCTACTGGATTTGGCCCCAGGTGAGCCACTTTCCTTGGTGTAGGATTTTCCTCGCCTTGACAACCTGATAAAGCTAGATCCTCTATTAGTGAGTGCCCTTGACCTATGTTTCCACTATCTGATCAATGGATGCTTATTCCATGCAGTCAGGGTTGAGCTCTGTTGGTTTTAGTTGTTATGTGATCTCTGAGGTGTCCAATAATGGTGGAAAATATAGTCGAAGGAGGTCCACATTGAACAGTGGATGTAGGTCAAGGAAGGGTGGAGTGTTGAGCTCAAAATAATTGCTACCCACAGCCTTGGTGATAGTGTAAGGCCCATAGAGAAGTGGGCGAAGCTTTCGATGGGCCCCCATGGGGCGCTCCTTCTGCAAATGTAACCAGACTTTGTCGCCAACCTGAAACTGGTGCTGTACCCTGTGTTGATCATGGCGCTTCTTGTACTTAGCATTGGATTTCTGCAAAATCTCATGGACCTGTTGGTGGATGTTTTGAATCTTCTCAATGAATTTGGTGGATTTTTCGGTCTTAGACTGAACGTGGGAAGAGTATGTCTATGTGGCGGAAAGAGGTAGTACAACATCCATGGGACCCAAGGGTTGGAATCCCAACCCCACTTGAAATGGGCTATGGCCGATGGAGCTATGGAGAGCCATGTTGTAATTGTGTTGAACATAGAGGAGACTCTCATCCCATGTACGTGGATGCTTAGAGTTTTACATGCACGAGATGTGCACAATCATCCGATTAACAACCTCTATTTTTTCGTTTGTTTGGGAGTGGAAAGAAGTGGATTTAGTGAGCTTGGTGTCCAACAGTGATCAGAGACTCGACCAAAATGTGTTGAGGAACCTACTATCTTAGTCAAATATGATGGTCTGTGGTATCCCAAAATGGACTCACACTTGTTCGAAGAAGAGCTTGGCAGTATATGTCATCGTGATATTCTTCTTGCAGGCTATGAGAATGGCCATCTTCAAAAATTGATCAACGACCACAAATATGCAGTCATTTCCTTGCTTGGTGGATGGAAGGCCAGACATGTAATCCATTGAGACGGATTCCCAAGGCTTCTAGGGAGTAGGAAGAGGGGTGTATAAKCCTTGCTTCTTAATGGTTGGCTTGGCAATGGCACRGGCAGTATAATATCTGATATACTTTTCGACGTCCTGTCAAAGTTTTGGCCAATAAAAATGTTTCTGAATAATGGCCATAGTTTTCTCCACTCCAAAATGTCATGTTATCCGACTGTAGTGGGCTTCCCATATTAGCTTTGCATRCTCTCTTGTAGGAACACAGAGATGGCCCAAATGGCATAATATTTTGTCCTAAATTAAAAATCAATGAAATTTGCATCTATACCGAAGAGTTGATAGGTGGTGGCAAAGTCTGGATATTCTTGATAAAGTTGGGGCCACTCATATGCCTCATGTCCACAACAATGGAGCACAGTGGTGAGTGCAGCCACAGGGGATCAACTGAGGCGGTCAATGACACAATTTGAGATCCTTGTATTATACTTTATGTTGAGATGGAATTGTTGCAGGTAGGTGGACCACTTCTGATGGCGGTCGTTCGTCAATTTCCCCTGTGTTTGTATGAACTGCAGAGGCTTGTGATCAATATGGATGATCGTCTCCTTTCCTACAATGTGATGTTTACATTGACGACATGCTTGTACAATGGAATATATTTCCTTGTCATATGTGGGTTATTTCCAGACAGTATCTAAGAGTGTCTCACTATGGTATGACATCGGATGGTCGTGTTGAGTGAGAATTGTGCCTACAGCATAGTCAGATGCATCAGTCTCAATCTCAAACGATTGTTGCAAATCGGGAAAGGAGAGTACTGGAGATGAGCACAAGTGATTCTTCAGATCATTGAATGCTCGTTGTTGTTCCTTCCCCCACATTAACTTTTCCTTGCCATCCCCCTTGGTCACCTGGCTGAGGACCCATGAAATATGGGAGAATCCCAACACAAACCATCGGTAGAAGTTGGCCAGTCCCAAGAATATTTGAAGCTCAATTAGTGTGGTCGGGGATGGCCAGTCACGGATGAATTCGATCTTCGCTGGATCAACATGTACCCCATGCTCATCAACAATGTAGCCCAAGTATTGGACCATGTACATGCCAAAAGAGCATTTTTCCAAGTTGGCATATAGCTTGTGTTGCCACAAAGTGCTCAAAACATGTTGAATATGCCGCATGTGCTCTTCCCAAGTTATGTTGAAGATGAGGATGTCATCCAAATATACAACCACAAAGGAGTTGGTGAAGGGTCGCAATACATCATCCATCAACCTCATGAAAGTGGTTGGTGCATTTGTTAAGCCAAAGGGCATGACCAACCATTTGAATAGACCTTTTCTAGATTTGAAGTTTGTCTTCCATACATCATTTGGTTTGATGGGAACCTGGTGGTAGCCAAACTTTAGGTCAATATTTTTAAGAACTTTTCCCCCTTGATTTGGTCAAGAAGATCCTCAATCCTAGGAATTGGGTATTGGTTATTGACTGTGATTTTGTTTAAGACTCTATAGTCAATGCAGAGTATCCAAGTCTCATCCTTCTTCTACACCAGTACAATCGGGATTCTGCAAGGGGAGGAGTTGGGTATGATTTTCCCCCTTTCAAGAATCTCTTGGATATAACTCTTGATTTCATCATTTTCCATCAGCGATCAATGATAGACTGGTCCATTAGGTAGAGGTGCACCGGGGGTCAGATCAATTGGATGCTTGACTTTCCAGTTCATCGGTACCCTGGTGGGTGAGGAGACTATGTCTCTATATTCTTCCACAATCCTATCCACTTGATTATGCTGCAAAGAGAGGCTCTTTGTAGAGGCCACGGATGTGGCAGAGACCTTCTGCTTACTGTGAGCACGGATCACAAAGAAGATGAACTTCCCGGTCTGTGAAATGACCTTACTGCATTTCTTAGCAGAGATCAAAGAAATAGCGGTAGGCGGCGCTACCTCTTGTATCATGTACAATTGTCTACCCAAATTAATAATAACATTGTAGGGTCTAGACTCATACACAACATGACGCTTCCACAAAAATGATTGTCCTAAAAGAACATCACAAACTTCAAGGGGAGCAATATTACACAATACCTCATCTTTGAAAGGGTTGATGTCGTAGGGTAGAGGACATTGTTGGCTAACACGAAGATCTCTTCCTCAGAAAATCCAATCAATGGTGTAGGGTTACGGGTGAGGTGTCATTGGCAGGTCTAGTCACTTGATGACCTCTGCTGAAATCAAGTTCTTTTGACTGCCACTATCAATAATGAAATGAAGCGGAGCCCCCTTTACCCACATCTGTGAATGAAAGAGGTGTTCCCCTTCCTCTAGTTCTTATGTTTCGCTTGGATGGATTTTGGTGGTAGCGACAGTGTCACTGGGTTCAGCATAGATAATCTGCTTCCCTCATTCGTGATTGATTCAGAATCATAATCGGCTTTCGAATCAGAAGCCTTCAGCTCAGCCACGAGTGACTTCTTGGACCGGAATTCTTCAGTGTTGTGCCAAGGGATTTTATGGTACTCACACCATTTTCACATTTCCTTCTTTGTCTTCTCATTGCCCTTATTGTTTTGTGGCGTGGATCGTTTTTCCTGAGAGAGGACGTCTAGGCTCGGTCCCTTGTTGTGTGGGTTGGGGCCACCTTTGCCTTGCTTCATCTGTGAGGAGTTTGCAGATCCAAACTCTCACCACTTCTACTTAAATTTATGCTTGATCTTGACAATGTATCTATAAGTCGTGCCCAATGAGGCGATGTCCAGAAACTCCATTTATGTTTGAATGTATCTATGCAAATAGTCATGGTATTTGAGCACCAGATTACGCTCAGAGTCTTTGATACCCAATTTGGTGCGCAGGGTATGGAAAATATTGGTGAAATCTAATACTTTCTGGTCCCTTTCTTGATGCAGGGTGGTCCATCTAGTATATTGGTCCGCATAGATTCCAACGAGGTAGTACTATTCTTTAATGGTGTCTCAAAAGGAATCCCATGTAGGGGGCACCACAACTATTACAGATTCTTCTACAACCCTTTGCTCGGAGTAGGTATCCCACCAGTCCTTAACATGGGGGATGGCCTTGAGGAGTGCAAAAGTAATCTTTTTCCTATCGGAAAAATTGTGGAACGAAAAATACCCTTTGAGCAGATTCAACCATTTATCTACAGCATTCGCATCTATCGGTCCTTGAAATAATGGAATATCAAAATTTACTTGTACCTTGAAGGGTTTGCATGGCCGCTTGATGAAGATGCTTCTCTTATGGGCATTCGTCAAAGGATCTATGCAAAGTTGTCCATCATTTCCTTCCTTTGTCGTGCGAGGGCTTCCTCGAGAAACATTTTAATAGGATATCCTACTCCATCATCTTTATTTTAATCCCCCGTGGGTTGTTGTTAGGATCGGCGTAGCCGATCTTGCAACAGCTCGATTGGTTTGAGTCCCAACTTCTTGTACCCAGATCTTGTCGGGGACATGCACGAAGAAAAATAAATGAAGAGTAGACTGCTCGAATACCACTGATCCAGATTTAGGAGAAGAACGAATTGATTATAGACTGAATACAATAAACACATAGATATTAAGAATCACACAGATACCCAATGAACAATATCTTCTATTAAATAAATGAAATAGTCTGAAACTATAAAACTGCAGAACAAAACACTTGCTTCAGTGGTGGTAGTTATCTCTGAGAAGAGATGTGGATGCTACATGCATCTGTATGAGAAGAATGATTGCAGTGAGGCTCCAAAGGCCTTTTTTATATTACTCATGAATTCCAAAACCCTAGACATCCAAAAACCTAACCCTGGAAGGTGAAACGCCAAAATTCGTGTGGGCCCCTATGGGTAAGTTGGTACCTCAACTTCTTGGGGTCATAAATTTTTCATACGACCTTCATTTTAGGCGCGTTATAGCCTGTTGGAAAGGTCTTTCAGATAACTACACATTATGTCATCAAACTCTGACTTCGTCTACAATTTGATTGTGGTGAGCCAAAAAAACAATGTTTTGGGCCCCAAAATGGCCCTTTAAGTACAACAAGATGTGCTGACATGAAAACAAACAAAAAAAGCCAGTTGGATTAGGCGAGAGGCCACTAGTAACCACCTGGAGGATTTTTGGGGCTTCATACAACCCCAGAAGTGTAGAACCCACAATTACAAAGAATTACAGAAGAACGTGTTGAACAAAAATGGACAAGAGGAGCCAGTTGGAATAGGTGGGTGGCTACCAATATACACCTGGATTAGCTTCAGAACTGACTATTGATATTTAATCCTTCCTAACCTCTGACTTCACCTTGATCTAATGATTCTAGATTGTCCTGAAATAAGAATGAATGGCTCTTGTAACTCGATCCTTTGCAAAAGGATTTCTTCACTCGTAGAACTCTATCTCTTGTGTTACTTCAAATGTGTCATCTCTTCCAAGCTTCGATTAACATCCTTCCTTCTAAGATTTGTGTAAATGCTTGCCTTTATGCATTGTCTTTATCCAATCAGAAGGTTATCTCTTATGAGCTTTAGGTTTATACAAGATTCCTCTACACCACGCGCTATGTCTTCTACGCAAACTACTACGTTATCTCTCTTGAGCTTTAGGATCTTAAAGAAATATAATGATAATACTATATTGATATTCTTGACATTAATGCCAACAACATAATACCATTTCCAACATATTAAACCCTAACCCTTTTATTTATAAATTATCCTTACTATGAACCTTCAATTTTATGATTGAGTGTTCCCAAAGCCAATCATTGATTTCATGTAAGAGGGTGGGTGTAAAAGTCACATCCCATAGTTATTGGGGAGCATGGGGTTGAAGTACAATCAAAATTAGGCAGAGTGAGTAGTCAATTGTCTTGGGAAAAGAGAGAAATTTGTATGGGTAGAGAAGGCAGAATTAATCATTCATGTTTTTGCAGGGGGAGTAGTTTTTATAAGGAGATTTTTTGACAACAAGAGAGTTTTGAAAGATTAAACTTGAAGGTAGACACAGTGGGAATGTATTGTAACAGTTTGGAGCTACAATTTCATGGGAAGAGAGGTTGTCGGCCTATGAGTAATATTTTGTTCGAAAATTGTTTAGAGAAGCAAGTGTTTTGTTCTTGTGCGAACTCTTGTTGTGGTTGTATAATTTTTTAGGTCTGAGCAGAGAGATTTATTGCCCAACCTGTGTTGGAAGCCCTAGAGGGGAGTGGAAAGGCCTAAGGGACTATGAGAAGTGAAGGTGTTGATATTATGGTAGTTGCAGGAGGTATTTACCTCCACGTGTAAACCTGACAAGAATAGAATATTCTGGGAAGCAAGAAGAAACCCTAATTAGTTGGCTAATAACCCTAGAAGACAAGTCAGCTCAAGAGGATAACTTGTATTAGGTTATTAGCCTCCAAGAGAAGAAGTCGACTAAAGGAAATATTATATACTAAGTAAATAAGCACCCAGAATGAGAAGTCGGCCCAGGCAGTTTGCCATTTTTAGTATAAATATAGGAGGCTAGTCTTCATTCTGGCAGGCATTCTCAGAACTACAAAAGCATCACTTGTGCGCACTGCAGTTGGCCAGTTTGTGCGCAAGTTTGGAGGAGATTTGTCATTGCAATTGTTGCAGCTAGGAGATTTCATTTTGTCTTGGACAATATCTTGGTTATGGTTTGGACTATCTGATCAGCTCTTGTTTGGTGCGCTATCCTTGGAGAAAGGTGTGCCACCCTTTGTTTGGCTATCTAGCCTAGGGTTTGCTTTTAGAATGATTCTCTATCAAGGTTAAGATGCTCGGGGGTGGCTTCGACCTATGTTTGGGTGACAATATTGATATTGTCTATGGTTAAATGAGCACATCCATTCACATTCTAACAGGTTATGGGCCCACACCTCCCTCATTCAGTCTAACCGCTAGAAGGGAGCATAGCCATTAGGATACTAAGATCGTTGAAGAACTGTCGCTAGGGTTTCTAGCAGGAGTAGCATTATCGCTAGGGTTACTAGCAGGTGCAGTTATTGAAACCCTAACCCTCTCGTTGAGGCACATTAAGTGAAGGGATTGACCTAACTTCCGAATAGACTAGTGCACCCTAGCCAAGTGCTCCTCCTGGTACTCTTAGCAAGCTAAGACATCAAGTTTGAGTTTTTGGTCAAATCTAGGGTTGACCAAGTCAAAGAAGCCATGACATAATCTATGAAGTCAAAAAACAAGTTAGATGGGGCTTCTAACTTTAGATCATGGACAACAAGGATTGATCTCATGCTTGCCAAGAATAAAGCGTTGGATATCATGAAAGGAAATATTATGGAACCAGAGTTTGAAGAAGGAAAAGAGAAGGAACTGCATAATGTTGCAGTTATGGAGAAGTTCAAGGACAATGGCATCAATGCCATGAGTACCATAGTGGATTCTATAAAATACCACTTGATACCCTGCATCTCCCATATTGATTTGTCTAAGAAGATGTACGATGCCCTAACAAACCTCTTCTCAATCAGAAACATTATACAAGTAATGAGTCTGAAGAAGGAGCTCTGTGGCATGAAGATGATCGATGATGACAGCATAACATCATACTTTGTGAGGATCTCTCAGTTAATACATCAACTACAAGATATTGAAGAAATCATCTCAGAGAAGGAACTGGTAAATATAGTACTCAATGGTCTTCCCAAGACATGGGATGCATTTGTCGCAAGCATGAACACAAGGAAGGAGTATCCTACATTTGAAGAACTTCGGACTTGTTGTGCACAAGAAGAATCAAGGATCAGTGCAAAAGAGAAACCCCAAAATAAATACGATGATCAAGCCTTCACAACAAGATTCAAGAAATTCAGGAACAAAAGGAAGTTTGGCTCAAGGAAGAAGCCAAATCAAGAGAAAGATATGTCAGAAATACAATGCTTCAACTATCGAAAATATGGACACTACAAGAATCATTGTCCAGAGATAAAGAAAAGGAAGGAGACACACAATGCATCAGTTGCCGAAGAAAAGGAACCTTCAAAGAAGACTAAGCAAGATGAAACAAACTTCTGCTTCTAAGACAAGGTAACAATACTCTTCATAGTTCTTGTACATACCATGTTTTCTATACATATCTTGCATATATATTTCTTAGAAGATAATATGTTCCAAGAGAAACTATACCTATGGAAGAACAACAAGATAAGGATTTCTATCACTATGGCTACAAGTCAGACAATACACATGAAAGGATGAAGTACATCAAACAATTCATGTGGAAGTTATTACATAAGTAAAAGTTGCAAGATAAGCCGAAATCATAATCAATCTTGAAGAAACCTAGAAGAAGTAAAGACAAAAAGAAGTCAGCAATCAAGAGGAAAATGGAGAAAGACTTATGACACTATGCAGAAGGCAATAAGGATGCAGACGGAAGCATAGATTATGTTAGATGGAGGGAGTTGATTATATACTTCCAAAAGAAAAGCATGCACTCATACATGAAGAAAGGATTAGGAGGGAGCTAATCCTATGATCCATTGAATATGATGAAGTATATATCCATGGTAGCAGCCATCAAAAGCAGTACGTGTTTAGTTTGACTTTAGAATAAGTCTTCTTCAAAAAGAAACCTTAAAGTATCCATGGTTGTCCATCCAAATCCATGATCCTATGATGAAATGAAGAAGTTGGAATCTTCAGAGCATGGAATCTATAGAAAACTCCATGGACCTAAGAGCTAAAGAGAAACATGAGGAAGAACATGAAGATTCCAAGAGAGAAAGAAAAGTCAGAACGACCAGTCATTGTATCGAGGATCACAAGACTACCAGCTTGATCTGAACTCACTAAAAGCAATCAAGCAGAGGAAATGAAAGCTGAGATGAAGAACAATGTATGGAAGACTCATGAATGTAAGCATTGCGAGAGGTTCTCCCAGATGGAGGGAGAATACTATGTTGATTGCTTGTTCCAGTAAACCAGATATACCTCTACATGAGCCATTATATCGTCCGCAATATCCATGGGTTGGAATTGACATTAGATAAATGCAAAGACTGTTCTCTAGAATAATTGAACAAAGAACATATGTAGAGAAACCTCAAGGCTTTGAGGTATACCAGAAAGAGACCCTTGTATGCAGATGAAAGAAGATTTTGTATGGACTCAAACAACATAGTGAAAAGCTTCTCATGCACAGGAGAAGCATGGTGAAAACCTTCTATGATGAAAGTCAGAATGGTTACTTAGAAGTCTAGGATGATGGATTGCTAATCCATGACAAACTCTCATGATGAAAGAAGAAGTTCCACATGGATATGTTCCAGTTTGAGCCTTTCCATGATGTTATGAGCTAGCAGAAAACAAAGGAGTTGAATTCAACTATGATATATTGTAATGATCAGAGCTATATGAATCCTTCAGAGAAAAACTAGTGTTCCAGAAAGACCGAAGTACATTGAGATCAAGCATTACATTCTTCGTGATGAAGTCTAGAAAAGAGAAAGTGGTTCTCCAATATATATCTCCACAGATGAGCATATAAGCAGACATTTTTGGTAAATTCTCTATCCAAGATGAAAGAGATTTGAATACTCAAGATGGAGCTCATGGAGAAGACTTCCCTATTGAAAAAGGAATAAATTACTCCCAAGTTGGGAGGGAGCAGTGATGTGCTATTGACTTATGGACAGTCATTTTTCAGTTCGAAAAATGGTCCAGGATGAGCAGTTCCTTTCCAGTTCAGAAAGTAGTTTGAGATTTTTGATGGACAGGCATTTTCCAGTTCGGAAAATGGTCCATATTGAACAGTCATTTTCGTAATGAAAATGGTTTGATGGATTGTTGATGTACCATAGACAGCAATTTACCATTGTGGTTAACATGGGGAATGGTATAGGACAGTCTCTCTTTTTGACGGTCACTCTTAGTAGTGGTCAAGAAGACTGGTCCGCCTCACCAGACAGTGATTTTGTCAAAGCTCATAGTTGTGAGCAGTTTCGAAGAATGGTTTGTTTTGGAGGTTGGTGCAGGATAGTCATTTCCTCAGGAAATGGTCCGGACAGTCATTCCCTAGGGAAGATTCATTCTCTCTAGGTTGCACTTTGTTTAGTGCTGGAGGAATGGCCCAGATAGATGAATGGTCCAAGTTTAACAATCAGGGACATGCATTCCCTAGGGAAAACTCATTCTCTCTAGGTTGCACTTTGTTTAGTACCAAAGGAATGGCCCAAATAGGTGAATGGTCCAGGCTCAGAAATCGGGACAGTTATTCTTCCTTGGTTGAGAAGAATAGTCCAGATATCTCACCATTGATGATTGACCTTCTGAGGGCAGATGCTCTTCCAGATCTCATAGATGTGAGTGGAAGAATGGCCCAGATGATTCAGTTTATATCATAGCAATGTTTTCTGTGCAAGTTGATATTAGATGATTGTTGTGGAGACTATATGTCTCTAGAAAGTAGATGTATGCTATTGTAGTGGATGTGTTCCATTGATTGTGACTATACGTCACAGATCAAGTATTTGGGTGCTACTTGGTGTGGTAGTGTACCACTGGATTGTAGTTGTGTACTATTATGGATAGAGACAGTTGTGTTGTATTAAATGATATTGTTTTGATTGCCTTGAAGACTATCAACAATGTTGGAAATGATTATCAACTAGATGGATGATCAATGGACAGAGATTTCCCAGATGGAAAATGGTACAGGACATTTATTCTTCTAGGAAATATGTCTGGATTAGAATAATGGTTCTTGTGTCACTCTATGGAGTGAGTGACTTATCCAGCATCATGTCTAATTACTCAGATGGAGTATGGTTTCAAGAGATGTTGTAGTTGATGACATTGATAGTGATGATGGTGCTCATGATCTAATTATGAGATAGTCTATATGACTATGTTGATGCTATCGGGTGAATGGCATGTTTTTTCTCAAGACCATTACCTTCAATACCTCCCTAGCTAGGAGGGAGTGTTGATATTATGGTAGCTGCGGGAGGTATTTACCTCCATGTGTAAACCTGACGAGAATAGAATATTTTGGGAAGAAAGAAGAAACCCTAATCAGTTGGATAATAACTCTTGAAGACAAGTCAGCTCAAGAGGATAACTTGTATTAGGTTATTAGCCTCCAAGAGAAGAAGTCGGCTAAAGGAAATATTATATACTAAGTAAATAAGCACCCAGAATGAGTAGTCATCCCAGGTAGTTTGCCAATTTTATTATAAATACAAGAGGCCAATCTTCATTTTGGTAGGCATTCTCAGAACTGCAGAAGCAGCACTTGTGCGCACTGCAATTGGCCAGTTTGTGCGCGAGTTTGAAGGAGAGTTGTCATTGTAGCTGCTGCAACTAGCAAATTTCATTTTGGCTTGGACTATCTCTTGGTTATGGTTTGGACTATATGATCAGCTCTTGTTTGGTGCGTTATCCTTGGAGAAAGGTGTGCCACCCTTTGTTTGGCTAGCTAGCCTAGGGTTTTCTTCTGGAATGATTCTTTGTCAAGGTTAAGGTGCTCAGGAGTGGCTTCGGCCTATGGTTGGGTTACAATAGTGATATTTTCTATGGTTAAACGAGCACATCCATTCACATTCTAAAAGGGGGATCCCATGCATGGGTTGTGTAGGTTGTGGGGAAGAGAGTTGGTGGACTGGAATTAGTTGTGGGGATTAATTGTTGAAAGGGGACTTTAGCTAGCCTTAGGGACTACCATCTCTTGTGGATTCATAGCCCTAGATCGAGGGTGACTTGTTGTTGAGAACTGGAACAAAAAGTCTATGGTTTGGAAGAACGTTCTTCCTCTACATCTCGTTGCTTATTTCATAAGATAAGTGTTCTTATTTTCTATGTTCATTTATGTTAATTGATGGTATATATGTTGTGCATTTTACACTGAGATATTTTAGGTTATTGTTGCATGTTGTGAGTAGATTGATGCATGAAAATCTTCAGTTATGTTGTTGAATGTGTTTACTTTCCACTATGCACATTTATGTAGTTGTATTTATGTTTTTAATTAGCATGGACCATTGCATAAGCTTGAATGTCATGTGTGTGTTGATTTCGCATTTAGAACTGTTGGGTATGTGTTATATTCTTTGCACGAGTAGTAGTGTTTGAGCGTCTACGCTGAGCGCGCAGGGGGGTTGGAGGGGGGGGGCACTAGGCCCCCCCTCGGGGGGTGCATGGGGGTGGAGCCCCCCGCGCGGGGGTTCGGGGCAGCGTCCCCAAAAAACATTTTCGCATCGGGACGACATATTTCCGGGACCACATGATATTTAGGTGGTTTTTTCAGCACATGGTTTTTTGTCGATGGTTTTCTATTTACGATTAAGGAATTAGGGTTTTGGACTAATCTAGGTCATTGGGTTAGGGTTTTGGATGCCGCTGACTCCTATATGTATATTGTATTGTAAACAATGTAACACAATGTATGAATATAATATATGTTGGTTTTTCCTGGTTTGGGTTTCCAGGTGAAAAATCTATGTGTAATGTTTGTATTTGCCATTGTATATTTTATGTTCTTTTCTGAATATCAATTTGCAGTAGATATTGTACAAGGTTGAGGGAATTGATTTTGGTGAGATTTTTTCTCCTGTTGCCAAGTTAACCTCTATAAGACTTCTATTATCTATTGTTGCTGCATTTGATTTTGAAATAGAACAGATGGATGTGAAGACAGCATTCCTGCATGTGGATCTGGAAGAGGAAATCTTTATGAAGCAACCAGAAGGTTATGTTGTGAAAGGAAAGAAGGAGCTGGTATGCAAGCTGAAAAAGTCCCTGTATGGTTTAAAACAATCACCAAGGATGTGGTATCAAAAATTTGATACTTATATGCCGGGACTTGGCTTCACAAGAAGCAAAGAGGATCACTATGTGTATTCTAAATTAATT
>SNQJ01S0031295.1:5253-25251 GCA_010110895.2 Picea sitchensis | reverse complement strand
GGTTTTCTATTTTCGGTTAAGGAATTAGGGTTTTGGACTAATCTAGGTCATTGGGTTAGGGTTTTGGATGTCGTTGGCTCCTATATGTATATTGTATTGTAAACAATGTAACACAATGTATGAATATAATATATGTTGGTTTTTCCCGGTTTGGGTTTCCAGGTGAAAAATCTTTGTGTAATGTTTGTATTTGCCATTGTATCTTTTTTGTTCTTTTCTGAATATCAGTTTGCAGTAGATATTGTACAAGGTTAGAATTTACAAGAACTGGTATTAGAAATTTGTGTTGGGTCATTTTTAGCAGTAGCATGAACCAACTTGGGGTTGGGTGCATTACACCTAATCTAGAAGCTTGAAATCCCTTTAAAAACTAGGTTATTCTTGTGGTTATCCCTTTCTAATAAAGTCTTAACTTAGGACAACGCTCAAAAAAGGAGGTGGAATGTCCCCAATAGATTATGTAGGAAAGATTATGAATCAATGGGCCACCTCTTTGTAAATTTACCTTTCTCTTTATTCATTTGGATGGAGGTTTTATTGTCAATTATTTGTTCTATGGATTGGAATCAAGGACATTTGTTGGATTCTTTTCATTCTAGGTTCTATTATATGGTTGTTATAGAGCATAGATCTCTTCCCTATTTTGTTCTATGGGGCCTCTAGTTGTCTACAAACAAGATGTTGTTTTGGGATGATCCTTTAAATATTGAAAAAGTGGCACATTCTACCAAATTATCCTACAGAGAAGGCTAGAAGTCCCCTCCCTCAAAATATCCAAGAAATTTAATACCTCCTATGATAGATTCTTCTTTTGTTTAGGGTTTCTTTGATGGTGCCTATCAAGGAACCCCAAGTAAATGTGAGTTGTGGTGGTTCTTTATTTTTCTTCCATGCATTTTATTTATTTAAAATATGGAGTAGGTACTAGAACAAAGAATAGAGTTGAACTTCTTGCCATGTGGTTACTTCTTAAAATAGTTACAGACAAATGGATTAGGAAGCTCCAAGTGATGGGTGACTTCAAGCTGCTTATTAACTAGGAAAATAATAAATGCTAGATTATTAACCTATCCTTGTGGTCTATTAATAAAAAAAATTGGAGGTAAAATATATTTTTTTATCTCATCACCTTTTCCCACATCTACAGGGAGTTCAACATAAAATCCAATTCCATTTCAAAAGGAGTACTCTCATTACAGGAGGGCTCTTTATTGTCACAACAATTTAGGGGTGTTAATCCCCTATCTGAAAACTCGGCTTCATTTCTTTGGGGCTCTATGGCTCTAATTTTTTTATTAGTTTTTGTTTGGTCTTCATGACCTTGTATTTGTTGTTTATTATGAAACCATTGGAGGAATATAATATGCATATGATATTGTGGAGATATTTCTCTCTAGAATAATGTATTATGTCTATGTCTTGTCAACACTTGTGTAGTATTTTGATAGGATAGTGATTGTTAGAGTCTTGAACACTGAGATCCTAGAGGCTTAGTCATTGTATACTTTGATTTCTCACTAGATATATCAAGTATAATTATTATTTTTCTTGGGAAAAAATAATGGCATTGTTTAGGTGTGACCTTTTGTTGCTTAGCACATGTCCATAAATATCACATCGTCAAAGGAGTTCATATTTTTCATAAGTTTACCTGGTTCACTCAATCTCTTGACATAAGTGGTTGAATTGAAATAAAATATATTATCATGTTTAAACTCGTTTTAGTCAGTAAATAAAGTGTGGGCACTACATACACCAACCCTTCAAGAAAATTTGTTCTAAATTTATAGTTAGTCCTGAAGGATCCTACCAACCAATATCCCAACTAACTTCCTAGATATTGGAAACTATTTTGGTTTCCCTAGCATCCCATACCAAAGGGTCTCAAAACAATGAGCACGTGAACTCTCAAGGTAAGAACTAGCAAACTGTGTGTATGTGATACCTCATGTAGGAAACAAAATTACCATGAGTAATCCTCCATTGTTTTCTCATAGGGAATAGAACCAAATAATATTTCATGGAAGAAGAGGAGTGTTGTAGGGTAAATGAACCATGTAGGAGTTACCTCCCTTGGGCTCTTCCTAGACCTAAGACATAATAGAGATGCGAGCAGAATATTTTCCTAGATCTAATTTATACACGAAAAGAATCTACGAGTTGATGGAATGAAATGTTTACACTGTGATCTGACGGTTGTCATGCATGCTCCTTCGTTTTTATCTCTCTCGAAGATGCTCTTTTCTCTTGCCAACACGGATCTACACACATAGAGACGCAAAGAAACCTTTCACAATCTCAAATGAATCATGTATAAATGGATAATAGATCTAGTGACATAACATAAGAATATCAATTCTCTATGGATATTATAACAATTACATACAATCAAGTAAGGAGGAAAATCATGTACATCGTCGATTAATGGACAAATGGTTTACAACTTACAATCAAGGAAGTTGATGCAAACCTTTCCCGAGTTCCTTGCCCAAGCTTTGTAATCAAACTACTAGAATAAGTTTGCTTTCTCCTTTCTCTCCCCTTTTTCCCATGAGAGACCCTCAATATATAGGATAATAGAGATAAGATCAAAGGTTAGTGTAGATAGGATCCATTTTCCCAAGATAACTAGCTTCTTGAGGTCGAACCACGAAAAATTTGAGGTTTAATCTCATCTCATGGAAACTAATCATAAATAGGGAGTAACAGACCAGGTTGCTCCCTGCATGCTTGCAGAGAGTGATCGGTCTCCCTTTGAAAGAATACAAGTAGTGACCAACACTTTTTGGTCACAGGCTATAAAGGGACAACTAGCGACCAAAAAAAAAAAAGTATTGTATACTCAGGGAAAAAGTGGTATAATTCAGTGTTTCAAATTGCTAACCTCTAGATGATTCCCATCATGTGATCAGGTGGAAAATAATTGTATAGCAAGAAGGACGTTCTTTTCTTATAATCTCACTTCACTTATTCCATAACCAAACATGGGAATAAAGATAGACAATCGCACACATGCAATCAATAATGTAATATAATATATATTAGCACACCAATTAATAAGTAATAAACTAATAAATATCAATAGTAAGAATGAATACATTCATTCGTAACAAACAACTCTCAATAATATTAATAATAAAGACATTCATTATGAACCGACAACACTCAATAATATCAATAATGTAGACATGCCTTATCCAATTCATTTGCAATTAGTCATCATTCTCAATAATGCAAATGTGTTCATATATAGCTAGTATGCATATGTCCCATACAAGCAATAATATTACATAAATCAACTATTAATTAGACATAAATGGGTCATCAATAATAACACATGTATGCCCTAGGGTGGAAATCTCCCTGAGGGGGGTGTTTATCTTTAATATTAAAGGAAATTGTGAACTAAACTTCACCTAGGGGTTAGGTGAACCTACCAATAATCAATCAAAAGCATTGGCCTTGTATCAAGGGTTGAACATTCTCAAATCAAATAGGATCAAAACCTTATAGTAATTGGAAAATATACAATCATAATTCATCAATGCAAAATCAATATGTCTCTTAGAACACAATCCTATTATGATATTTAGACACTTAGGAGTTAGTTAAGATCAACTTTTTTCTAATGTGTCTTTAGGTAAAGTGTGTGTCTTTAGTGTGTTTCCTTAGTATGCATTTGTAGTTATGTAATATGATGGTCACAATATGTTCTAGACATAAAGTGATCTGATAGTTAATATTCTCCTATATACTAATGACTATATTGATTTATCACTAAATACTTGCTTAGTACATAATCTCTATTTAAAGAGCATGGAGGATAATTTGCCAAAGATTGATTGTGAGAAACTCTTATGTAAATTATTTTATTTTGCATCAATATATTGCCTCGAGTGGTCGCATTGTCTAGGGTCGTGGATTGTCTCCCTCTCTGAGATTTTTAACCACGTAATACACTAATGTATTGTTATTTGATTAGATTGTGTCAGTAAGGTGTTCAACCTATGTGGAAATATATTGGTTTGTCGAACACGGTTTCAGAACCCATATAAAGACTCACTCATGTTGTTGATCAATATTCTAAACTTGTGTCACCACATGCATCAAAACATTTATAGGTTCTACAATTTCTATGCATTTATGGGCTAACTAGGCTATTCCATTACATCTTGAGCATTGCTTTATATTAGAAACACTTTTCATTTCACTCGAAAAGGTTTTCATTTTCCCAAGATACAATAATTTTTGTAAGACTTTGAGGTATAAAGTTTCATTACACCTTTTAATTATTTTTTAATATTGTGTTAATATTTCAGTTTTTCGGTTTATATTCTCGGTTTCGTACCCTTTCTAGTGTGGATATGCTCTTTTCCAATCTTGACAAATCAAAAATAGAGTTGAAAGTGTTTTCTTTTATGCATATGTTTTTTACTCTGCACTTTATGTTATCTCGACAAATTAGAAACAAAGAGAAAACATTCATTTTCTAAGCAAGTTAACTAGATCTAATCCCATTCTTGTTAGCTTTTGGATCTTTTTTCTTCTTCGAAATTTTGTTTGTTTTGTGCACATCCATGTTAAATTTGTTTGAAGGCAAAAACAATGTTTTTGGAGGGTAAGCATATACTTTGAGGCAAAGAGTTAAAAAAAACATCTTCTTTCATATCAATTGTTATATACTTTGCATTATCTCACTTGGTTGAAAGTTAATTTAATAAATAAAAGGTCTTGAGTTCAAGTCAATCTATTTTATAAAAAAATATTTCACTTAAACTTTAAGTTATCACATAACTTTATTGTAAAGTGTATTTCACTTAAATTATAAAAAATAATCACTAACTTTAATATTTGTTTAAGTTATTTTATGCATTCAACTTTAATTTATAAAGTAACTTCATTGTAAAAGTGATTATCACTTGTTTTATAAAAGTGAGTCACTTCAAAAGTAACTTATTTGTGAAAGTGAACTTATAGGAAACCTTAGAGAAGGAAGGGAAAGATTGTTTTTCACTCGGCAACCTCATTGTGCATATGTCACCATGTGGTCCAATATCTACTTACCACGTGGAACTTTGGTTACATTTTATGTCTTTCTTAAAAAGTGCATAACTTTGACATCTGAAGTCCATTTTCAGTTCATTTTTTAAAACTACCTATTTTTTCGAGATCTTTTCATCCAAACAATCAGTTTTTGCTTTTGAAACCATATTTCCTACATATTTTAATATGGCTAGTCTAAGTAAACTTTGTCTTACCAGTACAAACTACTTCTCATGGAAATATTGTATAGAGGATGTACTATGAAGTAAAAGACTTTACCATATTACCTTGGGAAAATAAATTCCCCCCACTAATGTAGTAAATAAAGACAAATGGGATGATAAAAATGACAAAGCATATGAATTAATTGGAATGTTCATATATAGTTATTTATGGTTTCACCTTCAAGGAATTGATGGCCCAGATGAAGCTTGGGAAAAAATGGCAATCATATTTGGTAAACACAATGAGATTTGAGACCACCAACTTGAAAATCAATTAATTTCGTTAAATCCCAATGATTTCTATTGCACTTAAGATTATCTATCTAAGTTCAAAACACTTAGACTTTTTCTTGAAAACTATAAAATAAAAATGAAGGATGATCGAGGTATACATGTTATTATTCCTAAGCTTGGTAGTGCATATTTTGTTTTTGTATGTACTTTTCACTCCACTAGAGAATCTCTAGGGTTTGCTTACAAACCGCCCTCTCTTAAATATTTTTGTGATTTTTCTATTAGAGAGCAATATAAGCTCTTGCATCTTAGAGTGATCTGCATTACAGGTACAACTGACAAATCCTTGGTGGCCTAATAGAAAGATAAAATACAAACATCCAAATAAGCAACATCTTCACAATAACAAGAAAAATAAGATTCCCAACCCTCTCATCCATATTCTACTTGTTGGCATGTTTTGCAAGAAAGAGTGTGCTTGTCATTGATGGCAAGAACAGAGGGTGGAGTAGAAGGAAGCGTAAGCTTAGGAGGAGGAGCGAATAGCAAGCAGACATCATAGCTCAAAAAGGAAAGTGCAGTACAGAAGCGACTGGAGATTAAATCTCAGAAGAGATGGCGTTGTTAGCGATCAAAAATGCACTGGTATTTTGATGAGTATTTCCATCACTCTTCAAATGATTGAGCGTTTTCTTCAGTTTCTTTGCCAATATCTTAACCTCCATAGTGTTCAACAAGCTCCTATTGATTGTTTTTGTCCGGAAACTCTATGGCATTTCTCTTCTCACCTGCATTTTTAAAAAAAATAAAAAAAACCTTGTTAGTATTGCTTAGAACCTAGTCTTATGCCTTTTTTAGATTTACTATTGTTATTATTATAAGAAATGTTGTGTGTTAAAGCGCCTAAGGCTAGTACATAGACCAAAGTCCATAAGTTAAGCCATGATTTTATGTTATAAGTCGACACATAAGGTCAAACCACAAGCCTAACTCTCATGCTAAGTCTAAGGTTAATATCACACTGAAATCTCAAAGCCCGACACATTGTCGAGCTCGATACCAACCATTTGGACATATTTTTGGTCTAGTGTTGCTGTGGAGTTGTTCCACATGGCAGACTGAGTGCCAAGTCATGAGATATAATCTTTTCAATATCAGAGATCGATAAGTTCTCTTTTACATATTAAGAGGATGAAAAACAAGCCATTATTATCACGCAGAGGCACATGTCAGGTCGACAAGCCAGGTGCAAGCATTGAATCCACATGACACAACAATTCTCAATACAAACCAAACAAGCTAAGTATTAACGCCAAGTTTCAGGGAATCGAAGGGTTTTGAGATTTGAGCTTAACCAGTCAGATTACAAGTGTTTACGAAATGTAGGTTGCATGAAGATCGAGCCACGAGGAGCTATATGTCATACAAGGCCGAGTTTGCCCATTTGAGATCGCAGATGCCAATGTTACAGAACGCATTATACAGGCGTTGCTAGGGTATTACTATTATAATGTTGGGATTTCATTAGCAGTTTGACCCAAAATGAAGTGAATTTCTTGATTACAACATTAACAAAATTATAGAGGGCAGAGTTGTCAACCCTCTGGAGGTGCCATATCCTTATCATGCCCAGATATCAGTGTACATTACAGATGCATTCTTCTCATGTTCAGTGGCTTGTTGTAGTTGGTGTTTGTACCCACCTTGGTTGTGTTCCTTTGCCCAATGCTGGAGATTATGGAGGTTGGTTTTGTCCTTGTCATGGATCTCATTATGACATATCTAGCTGAATTAGGAAGGGTCCTGCATCTTACAACCTTGAGTTTCCAACATACAAATTCTTATAGGATAATAAAATGTTAATTGGTTGATGTGCACATGCAAAACAAGTCATGTATGAACATGGGATTATGCTACCAGATCGACTTTCAATTGTGATATTTAAATAAATACAAGCACCAGGCCGTATGTGAGAAAGGCCATGAGGAAGTAGCTTTGTAGAAAAAGAAATCACGCATCGGAAGGCAGAAAATCTTGCATATTTCAGATTGTTGTTGCAGGATTTGGATATGTTGCATTCAACAAATCAACAGTCCAGAAAATCATGAGTGAATCCAAAGATTTTATGGATACTCACAGCCTTGTTATGCATGCATACAATGCCCCAAATCCTATGCTACGATCAGAACACTTGGGACTATAAAAATCATTATGTGTCCTATTGGGATGGAGCTATGCCTCTTCACCAGATCATGAAGAATCATACCAGTCATTCTCAGAACCTGAAGAAATGGAAAAAAATCAAKATCTTATTTTATGGCCACCACTAGTTATTATTCACCATGCATTCACTGGAAAAAGAAAAGATCGTTGATTGGGGGTATTGGAAATCAAGAGATGGTTATCAAGGCACAGCCATTGTAAAATTCTCGCTTTCTTCCACTGGTTTACAAGAGGCAGATGTTCGATCTCATTCCATGAGGAAGTTTACTGATGGCTGGGAGTTTCTCTTGCTGACATCTATTCGCACACGGAAGATATTCTTGAACGAGGGGTTAAATGGACATGCAATCATTATGGAAGACAATGGACAGTTAATGAAACAGGTGGCAATCATTATGGATCTCTTCATAAATAGCTCGGGAATAAACATGTCAAAGGTTAAGTTTCTATTCTATTTTTGACCAAGACAGAACTTTCACCAGCACAAAAGGTGAAATTATAACCAGTTAGCTGGTGAAAAGCAGAGCTTTTACCAGCTAACTAGTAGATCGTAAGGCAAATTAGCTGGTGAAACCTGAGATGGCCAAATTTGGTGAAATTTTGCCCAGATCGAAGTTTTACTAATCCGAATCTCTTGAAAACTCTTTTAATGGATAGATGTTGAATTATAGAGTCATATCTAAGATCCACTTTTGATGTAAAAGCGTTAGAGGAAGTATTCAAGTTGTTTTGGCACCTATTTTGGAGGCAGTAAATCAGGGTTTTTTTCCAAAATTAGCAAATTCGAATTCCAGCTTTCTTAAGAGTCATCAAACAGCCTTAGAAGGCTTATCTTCACTGCACAGGGATTCTACATCATCTGAAGATCATGAAGTGTGGAATTGACCTCATTTTGAGGATCATTCCTTATCTTTTGTAAATCAGTTTTGACTTTCTATCTTTAGCATATCTGATCCATTCTTTTAGGATCTAAAAACTGTATTGTAAAGCTATAAAGTTGAAGATATGAGATGAACTAGAGGTTCGATTTTGGATACAGAAATGCCATATTGTAAACAGGCCTTTTTTATGCTAATACAAATCACAGGTTTCTCTCTCTATTGACGTCCGTTTTTCCACCTTCTTTATGTACTTTTATTCGAGTTGTTTAGCCATAGATGACTATTATCTCATTGATTGGCTCATAACTTGGTAAATAGTTTCTCCATTGTTTATTAGACCCTACATTGTGTACTGGTTTATAAGCAATTTGTTCTTCACCCACTTTAATCTACCAACTGATATTAATCCTTGAGATCATGGGTTCATTTGATTGCCATCTTGACTGTCTATATATCATATTGTAATTGAGTTATCCCATTGATCCATATACACAAAACACAAAAAAAAAATTGATTTGAAGTTACCAAGAACCTTTGGTCTACAACCACAAAGGGTTTCTGGGAGTGATAACAGGCGCGATAAAACTCAAATCAAATCAAGACTGTTGGATCTACAAGCCAGATCAACAGTAGGGATGAATTGTGGGTAGGGAAAGATGAATTAAACTACTCGCCAGTTACAATCCCGCAATTTGTCTAGATCGTCAAATCTCATAGCTTCAAATATCTACGACTGTGGTTGATCCAACAAACAATGAGTTTAAGTCGAATTAAATCATGTTTGTCGGATGCCCAATTGTCAAATCTACGACAGGGATGAATTATGGAGATTGAAAGGGGAATTAAACATCGCGCTTGTTCCCATCCCACAATTAGTCAGGATCGTCTGGTCTTATAGATTCGAAGATCAACGATTGTGGTTAACTCACCAATAGTGCACATCTTCCCATTGCGGAGTTGGGTGACGAGTTAAAACATTCGTAGATTATGGTCATGGAATCATTCTTGATCGTCGATCTATTTTAANTTGATCCAACAAACAATGAGTTTAAGTCGAATTAAATCATGTTTGTCGGATGCCCAATTGTCAAATCTACGACAGGGATGAATTATGGAGATTGAAAGGGGAATTAAACATCGCGCTTGTTCCCATCCCACAATTAGTCAGGACCGTCTGGTCTTATAGATTCGAAGATCAACGATTGTGGTTAACTCACCAATAGTGCACATCTTCCCATTGCGGAGTTGGGTGACGAGTTAAAACATTCGTAGATTATGGTCATGGAATCATTCTTGATCGTCGATCTATTTTAAGAAACATTACAACCATTGGATCACTTTTGAGTGGAAGGACAGGATAAGCGAGGAAAACGTTTGAGAATTCGATTATGTGAATTCTCGTCAGCTGTCGGATCACTTTCAAGTGGAAGGACAGGATAAGCTAGCAAAGTCACAACGCTGATAGGTCAAGTCGTCGATCTAATATCTTGATCAATGAACAGCATTTAGTTCAGGTTTAAAGATACGAGGAGGTTATACTCCGTAAAGTTTGAAATTGGAAAAACCCAAAGCCCGAAAATTTGAAATGAATTAGGACCATCGGATTTGGAGGACATACGAGGATTGTTGGATCAGTGTTGTTCGTCAACAGACCACGTCAGAAGACCACATCAGCAGATCACGTCAGCATTCTACATCAGTAAGGACACGTGGCATAGTCGGAGAACGACAAGTGTCAAGTTGAAATCAGCATTTCAAGAACATGCAAATCATGAATCTGAGTGACACGTGGAAGCTTATTGGCTCGTGACACATCATCGAGTGATGCAAGAGTTATGTCACTTCGGGAGTTTTACCACCAGTACTCTCCCAAAGACCTAAAGTGGAAACGAGACGTTCGATCTGAAGATCACTTCGGGAGCAATCTCATCCGTTGATCTACTATAGTGGAAGGATAGTGTAAGTAAAAACGTTAACCGACAGCAAGCGGTCTCCATCGTCTGATGACTGACTCAGCAAGTGATTACTCCGGAGGAAAGAACGGGTTGAGATTTGAAATCTCCAAAGTCTAGAGACCCGAGGAGATCTCGGTCGTTAATTTGAGAGGGACACGCGTCAAAGGCCTATCAGCTCCGGAAGATTGACGTACGGAGGAAAGAAATAGTTGAGACTCCAAATCTATGAAGTTCGAAGACCTGAAGGAGATCTCGATCGTCGATCTGATGTCGAGTGTGATATCAACCATTGATCAAAAATAGTGGAAGGATAGCATAAGAATAATAGACAAAGTCACGGAGTAAAAGGTGGCCATCCATCTCATTGCTTGATTAAGTCCTGGCAGTCGGATTAAGCAATGAAGGATAGATGTAAGGATCAAATATAACCATTGATCTAGTTCAGAAATATAAATGTGAACCTTCTTATCTGTTCGATGATATTGTATTCGAGAGATTTGAAAGGTTGGAAGTCATGAAGACCCAAAAGGCAAAGTGTCAAAGTTACGATAGTCGTCCATTTCAGGAGACTGAATCGTGACCGTTGAATTGATAAGCGCTCGATAAGCCTAAGTGTATCATCACCACCAATGATCACGTGAAGGAAGGGGCTTAGCAAGAAAATCTAGCGCATGCTGCGAATTTTTTTCTTAGGAAGGGAAAAGGATCCAAAGGAATGAGCGCACAAAAGTTCTCTCTATAACTGTCGGAAAGGACTGATTGTAACTGCCATAAATGGAGTGATTGTATTCGCCAGAGAATTCAACGAGCTTGAGTGTGATCACCAGAGGAGATGAAGAGTCTCGAGGTAACTTCCATTGAAGTGAAGATTCATCCTTTAGACAATTGATAGATGGAAATGCGTCGAATACTGTAACTGCCAAAGAAGCCGAAGAATCTCAGGATAACGAGAATTGATGATGAACACATGGAATGAACCACCAAAGAGGATGAAGAGTTGCCATGATGATCAGGCAGAGGACTCAACGTGAGAAAGAGATGCAGAACATAGAAGTGAGGTGATTATTTTGGTTAGCTATGCTTTTGTGAGGAAGAGATGCAGTGTACAACCTGTAGGGAAGAACAATGACGCAGTGAAGAGCATGCAGAGGCATAGCACATAGAAGAGAGATGGCGCACAAAGCATAAAATGAAGAAGAACAAAAGGCACAGGAGAGGTGAGCAGAGAGACATTGATGTAGGCAGAGCAAAGCAGTGTAGCAGAACAGTGATGAGACTGGTAAGCCATAGATAAATGTTATATCACTGTGATATATTCAAGAAAAGCAAAGATTTATATTTCAGGGTGGTAGGGAGGATGGGCGTCCTCATAGTTTCAAGTGGGTGATTGAACGAAGGGATTTGTATCTTCCATCTGGTTGCAGCCAAAAAAACCAGGGTGGCAGTGTGGTAAAGGGAGAACTATTGTTCTCTGTTATATAGGTTGGTGCCTGTGTGACTGGAAGTTGGTGCTTCCATCTAGTTGGTGTCGAAACACTCAGGGAGTTGGTGCTTCCTTCTAGTGGGTGCTAGAGAAACCAAAGAGTTGGTGCTCTCAAAAAGTTGTTGCTTGTAAACAGAGGTTGTAGCCTCAAGAAGAGTTGGAGCTCATAAGAATGATAATGTACAGAAAATAAATATTACTCATCATATCAAGAAGAAGAGGTTTTTCCCTTTATGGGTTTCCTCGAGAAATATTTGTCTCTGTATATTTCATGTGTGTGATTGATGTTGAATATTCTATTGCTTACTTCCATGCTTTATTGTGATCATCATTGAGTGTTATGTAAAGAGTTTAAAATGGGCACAATTGTTTAAGCACAGTAACAACTGATTCACCCCCCCTCTCAGTTGTCCAACAATTGGTATCAGAATTGGTTCCTTTTATCTAAGGGTAGATCCTAGAGCTTAAACATGACTAGCCATGAAGGAACTTCAACCAATAAGGCCCCCTTGTTCAATGAAAAAAACTTCACCTTCTGGAAAGTCAGGATGAGAACCTACATAATGGCCCTAGGTGCAGATGTCTGGGATGTGGTAGAAATTGGTTATGTAAAACTAGTTGTACTAGCTTCTAAGGATGACAAGCTAGAATTCAGCTTCAACACTAAGGCTATGAATGCTATTCTGAGTGGACTTGCAGAAACGAAATTTGTAAAAGTTATGCACTTAGAATATGCCAAAGAAATGTGGGACAAACTCGTCAGTAGTTATGAAGGTATTAGATATTATTTTCAGGATTAACTGCGGAAGCCCCTATATACAGTTATGAAGGTAATGAGAAAGTAAAGGATGCCAAGCTTCAAACCTATAGATTACAGTTTGAACATCTAAAGATGAAAGAGGATGAAACTGTTGGGAAGTACTTTCTGAGAGTTGAAGAACAAGTAAATGCAATGATAGGACTTGGTGAAAAAATTGAGGATGTCTCTTTAGTTCATAAAATTTTGATATCTCTGCCAGATAGGTTCAACCCAAAGGTCTCTTCTATAGAAGAACTTAATGATCTAAAATATTTGTCTATTGACCAACTCCTAGGAACTCTAACTGCCTATGAAATCAGGATAGTTAAAGATAAACCCACCTCTAGAGAAGCATCATTTATAGAATATAATAATGAGGATTATGAGCCTGATGAAATTGAAGCAAAATTTGTGAAAAGACTGAAGAAAGGATCAAGAAAGTACCAAGGAAAATTTCCCTTCAAATGTTTTAACTATGGAAAGATAGGTCACTTTGCATCTAAGTGTCCACACAAGAAATGAGATCAGAATTCTGAAGGTGAAAATAAGTACAAACCCAAGAGATTTGGTAAAAAGAAAATTCTATGTGTAAACAATGATGACTCTTCAGAAGACATAGATAGTGACTCTTCATGTGAAGATAAGACTAATGAATTTATGCTTATGGCTAAAGAGGATTATGATAATAAATGCACATGAATTGATGTTGACGATGAAGAAGTTGTGGTTGACTTGGAAGGAGAACTCATCAGTGATCTAGAAGAAATTGCTAGACTCAAATCTAAGAAGAAAAAGAAAAAACAATTGTTGATACAGTTCGAGAAAGACAATAAAGGACATGATGAATACTTTTCCCTGCTAAAAGTGGAATTAGAAGAGGCAAAGAAAATAGAGGACATTCTGAAACAGCAGCTATCATAAAAGAAGGCAAGATGTGAAGCATTGGAAGAAGAGGTAGTAAAAACTAGAAAAGAGATGGAGAAGTATAAAACATTGTATCTCCAAAATCTTCCAAGAATTAAAGCCACAGCAAAACTTAACGACATTCTGAGAAAACAGAGATCTCCTTTGTTTAATAATAGTTTAGGTTATGTAAATGGCTCAAGCAGAAAATAGCCAGAAAGCAAAGAGCCAATAAAGATGATCAAGTTCCAAGTCAGCAGACAATCAGATCATGAGAGTACTCTTTCACCAAAATATAATAAAGACAAGATGATCCCTGATAAAAAACAAAGAGATCAGAAGATGGAGCAACAAATGCCAAGAAGAAGGCCATCTTTCAGGTACCAAAATTTCTTCGATGGCTATTGTTTTTACTGTTCTAATTTTGGTCGTAAGATTGTAAATTGTCAAACTAAGTTTAGAGACATGCAACTGAGGAGGTCAAGAAATAAACAATATTTACAACATAGAACTAAGTAGCCAATGAATAGACAATGTAGCACCCATCACTTTGACCTACTGAACAATGAGCTCGAATGTTATAACTTTCATAACTTCGGCCACAAAGTTGCAAACTTCCATCTGAAGAAGTACAAGACAGATCCAAGGATAAATCCTTTAGCTAGAAATGCCAACACATGGAAAACGAAAGACAGTGAAAAATGCGGTCTAGTACTTTCAGATCAAAAACAAAATGACCCCTGGTATATAGACAGTGGATGTTCCAAGCACATCACTGGAGACAAGGATAAGTTTATGTCTATAAGTAAAATAAAAACAGGAAATGTAACCTTTAGAAATGATGAACCAGGTAAAATCAAGTGTAAAGGGATGGTGAGTTTGATTAATGGTAAAGGAAAATCCCAGGATGTTCTGCTTGTAGATGGGATGAAACATAATTTGCTCAGTGTAAGTCAAATGTGTGACAGAGGATGTGAAGTGTTGTTCACTTCCAAGGATTGTAAGATAAAATCTGTAAATTCAGGTCAAGTGGTGGCTAAAGGCATAAGGACATAAAGTAATGTATATGTGCTGAAAGAATATAAAGAAGAGTGTCATCTAAGAAAACATGATGAAAGTTGGCTATGGCATAGGAGACTTGGACATCTAAACTTTGACCACTTAATCAAGCTCAAAAATCTTGAGGCAGTAAAGATCTTCCAAGAATATCAAAGCCACAAGACTCTGTGTGTAAACCCTGCCAAGTAGGAAAGCTAACCAGAACACAGTTTAAATCCAAGAGCTATGCTTCAACAGAGAAACCACTCCAATTAGTTCATATGGATTTATGTGGACCATAAAGATAGGAAGGAATAGGGAAGGAAAACTACTTTATGTTGATCATTGATGATTACTCTAGACTTACTTCGGTTGCTTTTCTCAAAGAAAAATTTGAAGCATTTGAGAAATTTAAAATATTTAACGCTTTAACTGAGAATCAAACAGGCAATAGGTTAAATGAAGTAAGATCATATAGAGGAGGAGAATTTATGTCAAGTGATTTCAAGGAATTATGTGACAAACATGGGATCAAGAGAGAATACACAATCCCAGGAACTCCACAACAAAATGAAGTAGTTGAGAGGAAAAATAGAACAGTTCAGCAAATGGCTAGGTCAATTATGAATGAGAAGAACATTGGTCAAACTTACTGGGTAGAAGAAATACACACAATAGTCCATATTCTTAACAAAGCCCACCTCAGACCACATAGTGACAAGACACCTTATGAATTGTGGTGTGGAAGACCTACTTCAATCAAACACTTCAAAGTCTTTGGGAGTAAGTGCTACATAAAGAATAATAATGAAAACCTTGGCAAGTATGATGACAGGGATGATGAAGGCATCTTCTTAGGATATGCTACCAATAATAAAGGATATAGATGCTTTAATAAAATATTGCATAAATTAGTTGATTGCATTGATTTAAAGGTTGATGAAGGAGTTCCAGTAAGAGAGGTGAGCAATATTGATTCTACTACAGAGGAAACAGCTGAAACTGAAGATGAGCATGTCCAAGAATCAGATGGAGAAGATACACCTAGATAAGAAGAGTCAGGACAACAATCATCATCAAATCCTTCCTCCAGAATTACTCAAAAGAATCATCCTGAAAGTCAGATAATTGGTGAGAAAGACAAAGGTGTACAAACCAGGAGAAGGATAACCAAAGACACTGAGCAATCACATATGGACTTCATATCCATGGTGGAACCTAAGAACTTCAATGAAGCCAATGAAGATGTAAATTGGTTAAAATCAATGAAAGAGGAACTGGACCAGATTGAAAAGAATAACACTTGGGAACTCGTTCCTAGGCCAGCAAATAAAAATGTCATAGGATCCAAATGGGTCTACAAAAATAAGATGAATGAGCAAGGAAATATTGTAAGAAATAAGGCTAGATTGGTCTGCAAAGGATATGCTCAAATAGAAGGACTGGACTTTGATGAAACATTTGCGCCTATAGCAAGATTAGAAGCTATTAGAATGTTTCTTGCATATGCTTGTCATAAACAATTTAAAGTCTATCAAATGGATGTCAAGTCATCTTTTCTAATTGGAGATCTAAAAGAAGACGTCTATATGGAACAACCAGAGGGTTTCCAACTGTTAGATAACCATGACTTTGTCTGCAAGCTAAAGAAATCCTTATATGGGTTGAAGCAATCTCCTCGTGTGTGGTATTACAGACTGGATAAGTATATTCAAGACAAAGGGTTCAAGAGAGGAGCAATTGACAACAATCTATATATCAAAACAGAGGGTAATGATTTGCTCATCGTGTTGGTCTATGTAAATGAGATCATCTTCGGAATCAATAATGCTTCGTCGGTACAATGGTTTGCCTCTACCATGTAGTTTGAATTTGAAATGTCTATGATAGGGGAACTGTCATTTTTTCTTAGTCTGCAAATTACTCAAAGATCTAAAGGATTATTTCTTTCTCAGGAGAAATATCTAATAGAGATGTTGAAAAGGCCTCAAATGGAAGATTCTACACCTATGAGCACACCTATGGTCACTGGATGCAAGTTAAGCAAGGATGATGACTCGCCTGATGTTGATCAGAGTTCCTATAGGTCTATGATAGGCATCCTATTTTATATCACAGCATCTCGTCTAGACATAATGCATGTTTTTGGAATGGTAGGAAGGTATCAGGAAACACCTAAACATAGTCATTTGTTAGCTGTCAAAAGAATATTCAGATACTTGAAAGGAACAATGAACTATGGCCTATGGCATCCTAGGAATCAGAATTTTCAACTGCCAATCTATTCAGATGTTGATTGGGCTAACTACGTGGATGAAAGGAAAAGAACAAGTGGAGATGCATTCTTTTTAGGAGATTCTCTTGTATCATGGTTGAGCAAGAAGCAAGGTTCCATTTCCTTATCAACTACAGAACCTGAATACATTGCAGCTATCACTTATTGTACCCAAGTATTGTGGATTATTCAGACACTTGCAAATTTGGAGATAAAATATACTGCACTGATCCCAATTCATTGTGATAATACCAGTGCAATCAGTGTGTCAAAGAACCCTGTATTTTGTAAATTCTAACCTTGTACAATATCTACTGCAAATAGATATACAAAAAAGATACAATGGAAAATACAAACATTACACAGAGATTTTTCCCCTGGAAACCCAAACCGGGAAAACCAACATATTCTATAGTCATTCCTTGTGTTACAATGTTTACAATACAAAATACATATAGGAGCCAGCGCCATCCAAAACCCTAACCCAATGACCTGGATTGGTCCAAAACCATAATTCCTTAACCGAAAATAGAAAAAAACATCAGCAAAAACCATGTGCCGAAAAACCACCTAAATACATGACACGTTTCCCGAGGCAGGTGTCACGTTTCCCGAGTTGGTGCTCTCAGCAAGTTGTTGCTTGTAAAATAGAGGTTGTAGCCTCAAGAAGAGTTGGAGCTCATAAGAATGATAATGTACAGAAAATAAAGATCACTTATCATATCAAGAAGAAGAGGTTTTTCCTTTTATGGGTTTCCTCGGGAAATATTTGTCTCTGTATATTTCATGTGTGTGATTGATGTTGAATATTATATTGCTTACTTCCCTACTTTATTGTGATTGTCATTGAGTGTTATGTAAAGAGTTTAAAATGGGCAAAATTGTTTAAGCACAGTAACAGCTGATTCACCCCCCCTCTCAGTTGTCCAACACTACTCCCAATGCTGGCAAAGGACCAAACTCAAAAAGTAAAGAGATTGAGAGACATTTCAATTTTTGTGGGTGAGATGGTCATTTAGACTCTAAATGTTTTAAAAATATGGAGGCCTTAAAATGATCTGGATTGCATCATATGTTGCACGAAATTGCAAGTAGTCAACTCTCCACGCGTGTATTGTGACAAGGGACTAATCGCCTCTCATGGATCCTTGAAATATGGCGGTGGTGAGTTTACCAATCACCTGCGGGTTTTGGTCTAATGGCAGTCATACTACCAACAAATGGTATCAGAGCTAGACGTCATGAGTTCAATACACTCTCGGCTCACGCTGAGGGGGATATTGTTGCACGAAATTGTAAGTAGTCAGTGCTCCTTGCATGTATCATGACAAGGGACTAATTGCCTCTCATGGATCCTTGAAATCTGATGATGGTGAGTTTACCAATCACCTACAGGTTTTGGTCTAACGGCAGTCGTACTACCAACATCATCATATAATTTTTCATTTATCTTGGTACCTTATGGGTGGAAGCAATTGGAGGAATCGGCTTGCAAGGCCATTTTAGGGGCAAGTCCTACTTTGGAAAATTGGGGTCTTTTTGAACCCCTTTTTTGTTTCCACACCCCCCCCCACCCCCCCCATTCTATTTTTCCCGCTTCTTTTATTACCTCTTATTTTCCCCCTTCTATACTTTCATTTTCCTCTTTTCTCTTTTCCCTTATATTTCCCTTTCTTGGTTTTGATAAAACTACCATACTTAGTCGGTTTTTATGTTTGTGGACTCGCAGACTCTCACACTTGTATTATCTTCCATTCACCCATGTATAATTTTTTCCAACATTTAGATTATTTTTTCACTTCAGACTTTCGGATTTTTGAACTTGTGGACCTATATAATGCACCTCCACTTTCTTTGTTGTCCGCCTGACACTTTCCAACACTTAGCCATTTCATACATTCAAACTTTTGGACTTGTGGACCTTCAGACTTGTGCATCTGCCTTTTCATGCTAGTCATCAACCCCGATTCTCCGCCATTACTTTTCCCTTCACATTTTTCGATGTCACATTTATTGTTACCCTTGCGGACCCAACTACTCAATTTATTATTGAAGTGGTCATTAATTAATGATGCTTATACCAAGGCTAGTAATATTTATTTTAAGTTAATGTTTCCATAAAAAGAAATCTAACTCAAGTTCATTTTACTATGCGGAGCAATATTTCAAGAAAATTTGGCGAGCTCCGCAAAGACAACCATGAGAAAATAGTCATTTTGTGGAGATACTTTGAACCTCTTCGCTAGAGAAGATCAAAATTATCATTGGTCCCGCTCCTACTGGTATTATTCAAAATTGTTGGATAAAGAGAACAACAAAGTGTGGACCTAAGGAATAGTTCTCGTGGGATGTGTTCCAGAAGTATTGGAATGCAAGGATATTGTCACCTAGTGCGTCGATAAGATTATTCAAAATAGAAGGGTAATCGTTTTGCATAGTAGTTCTCTTCTCTCATTGGTGCCTTCAATATTTAGAGAAATGTTGAAATTGTCAAAGCCGAACCCGATCTATAAATGAGAAGAAGCTAGAAATTTCCTAAAAACAAAGAATAACGGAATAGATCTTATTCAAGAATATTTTCATGACCCTACGTCAATGCCTGAAGATATATCCAGAGTTTAGGTAAGTTCTTTAAAGAATCATTATAAAGAAAATTCTTGGTTATTGTAATGATCCCAAGCCATTATGCAAGGATCATCACTGTTTTGGTGTCTTTTTAAAACTTTTTCTGAGTGAGGTATTTCGTCAAACACTTTTTTGATCTACCTTTTAGATGTGTTTATATGTGTGTATGCAACAAATAATAGAAAGAGATAACCATGGAACATACCTCAACCATATGCAATAAGATAGACAAGCCTAAACATCTCAATTCTTCTTTATTCATAAAATATAGAAACCTGCTACAATGAAGATGCTGATCAGGAATGCTCAACAGAT
>SNQJ01S0031294.1:184701-199028 GCA_010110895.2 Picea sitchensis | reverse complement strand
GGTATTTTAACACCAAATGTTTCTCTGAATCTTTGATACCCAACTTTGTGCATAGGGTATGAAACAGATTCGTCATCTCATGCACATCTTGGTCCCTTTGTTGCCGTAGCGTAGTCCATTGTATGTATTTGTCCTCATAGCTCCCCACGGGATAATATTGTTCCTTGATGGCATCTTGGAAAGAATTCCAAGTGGGTGCGGCCGAGAACAAAGAGGGCTCTCCCTCGCCCTCTTGATTCGAGTAGGTTTCCCACCAGTCCTTGACATGGGGGGCAGCTTTGAGGAGTGCGAAAATAATCTTTTCTCAGTCGGAAAAGTCATGAACCGAGAAATATCCTTCTAACAGATTCAACCATCTATCTACGAAATCTGCATCTATTTGGCCCTCAAATATGGGAATGTCAAATTTTACTTGTACCTTGAAAGGAGTGGCGCCTCTAGAGTGGTTATTGGATGTCGATGCGCCGCCAGTGGGAATTTGTTGAAGAATCTGGGCAAAGTTGTCCATCATCGTGTTCCTTTGTTTCTCGAGGGCCTCCTCGAGCAACATTTTGATAGGATCTCCTGCTCCCTCATCTTTCTTTTCTTCCCCCATGAGCGGTTGTTGGGGTTTGCGAGGCTGATCTTGCAAAGGTTCAACCAGATCGAGCCCCAACTCCTTATACCTTGACCTCGTTGGGGACATGCAAAGAAAGATCGAGAATGAGCAGACCGCTCTGATACCACTGATCCAGATTTATGTAAGAACACAATGACATACATAAATACACATAAATGTAGAGATGCAGCGGAAATAAGACTTCATTTCATTAATAACAAATGACTGAAATATGCTTACAGACAAAATGGAAATAAACTAGCTAGGGCGATGGTAGCTTATCTCTGAGAAGAGATGTGGCGACTACTGGCCTCTGAACTGTGTTACAATGAGGCTCGAAGGCCTATTATTATTGAGAAACAATGGAAAACTCTAAACATCTAAAGACCTAACCCTAGGAGATGAAACGCCAAGACTATGGGCCCCGTTTGGGTAAGTTGGTACATCAACTTCCCGGGGATGTAACTTTGGCATACGATCTTCATTTGACGCATTCCATACCTCGTTAGAAATATCTATCCGAGGACTACAACTTTTGGGTGAGCAACATGATATATGATCCATGTTGCTCCCTGTTTTCCCAAAAAATGTCGTTTAAGGCCTCAAAATAGCTCCGGAAGTTCAGGACCTGAAAAACTACTAAAAATAGTAAACTATGCGGAAACTGAAAAACTGAAAGAAGCAATGGTGGGGGTCCAAGTGGAATAGGTGGGTGGCCATCAATATCCACCTGGATCACCTAGGTGGCTGGGGGTGTTACACCTTCACTCATCCTTATAAGGTACACTTTCTTTTGAAGAAACAACTTGTTTACTAGGGAGTTCAATTGGTACAAGTTCCCCAACTTATCTCACAATTTATTTTTAGTGTCTTCATTTGAGACATTCAACAATATTCAATCTTTAAGACAAAGTTGAATCATACCCCTGGTATTTTTATTGAATTTCTCCCAATCTTCCTTTGAAATGCCTGTCAGAATTGTTCTAGGATCCTTAACTACCCAATGTTCTCAATCTACAAGGAGATCTTCCATTTTAAGATTTCATAGCTCAAAATTATAGCCATTAACTTTTCAATCTCAATCCTAGAATTTCTTACCATTCTTTCAAGCAAAAATCACTACCTTATAAATCTCATTGGACCTAGGTTTAGAAAAAATACAAGATTGAGTCAAACCCTCAAAGTAAAAGGTGTCCCCCTGAAGTCAAGATATTCTCTTATTCATATCTTCTCCAGTACAAGATTTTCTTGACGTTGCTCTAATACCATATTTAGAGAATCTAAACCAAATAGGAGAGAGAATGCATAATTAAAGTATAAACTAATCAATGGAAATCACACAGTACACAAATATTTACCATGGAAATCATTAACTTAGAAAACAAACAATCCTTGAGCGACTCTTTCTCCTTCACTGTCTTATTCATTCTCCAAATAAATAGTTACATGATAACCTTGGTCCACACCTAAGACACAATTCATAAATGTTGGTTTTTTATATTCTTTGCAGTAGAGACTTAGTCAATCGACTGGATATTCGAGAATAATTGACTGGGTGATTGATCAATTCAGTGGTTAGGTCTAGTCGAAGGTCGACTAGATGGTCAATTGGTTGTCAACTAGTATTAGATAGGTAAATTCAACTGGAGGTCAACATGTTAGGTCGACTAGTGCATAGTTGTCTAGAGGGTTGATTGATTCACAACCAATTGGTATTCAACTAGTGGTTGAAACTTGTAACATAATATCGAGGTTCATGGGATCACAACCAATTATCTTCATGAATATTTAACGATTTTCTACACCAAAAAATAGGGTTTTACATTTTGTATATGCCTATAAATATGACATTATGTAATACAATATGATATTTAGTGAAATAGAGAGTCATGAGTTTGTAATGGTCATGAATATGTAATCCAAATGGTTGTAGTGTTGTTCTTTTGGTAAAGAAAGGGAGTAGAATGATGAATTGTGTCATAGGTGTGGAACAAGGTTAATCATGTAACTGTTTATTTGGTGAATGAATAAGACAATTAGGAGTGAGAGTCACTTAAGAATTGTTGGTTTTCTCGGCTAAGGGTTTCCAGGGTAAATATTTGTGTACTATGTGTGATTTACATTAATTCCTTTCTTCTTTAATTATGTCTTCTCTCCTATTTGGTTTATATCCTCTACATATCTTACACATCACCCTATGCTATAACTTGTATAAGATATACCCAAGTGACTACAATAGGGATTGAAATTCCACATCAAAACTCCAAGGAAGTGCTAGTACTCTCTAGCCCTATTCCTAACTTTTGGTACTAGACATAAATACTATTGGTCTAATTGGGGCGTTGAGGCTCGAGACCTCATATGTCCAAGCAAGAATCTAGTTAGTTACACTGCTCACATACCCCAAAAATCTTAAAAGGATGACCTAAACTTCCTCCACAACTCCTACTAGGTACTTATCCCCAGGCATCGAAGTCCAACCACACAAATCTACCAAAAACCAATACTCCAACCCTTCTTTCAAACTTCAAGATCAAAACTTTAGTATCAAGAACTTTGACCTTCTCAAGATAGTCCATCTCCCATCAATAATTATACAAGGAAAAATAACCATAGGCACATGTTAGTTGATTGGGTTGTCCCCAACCCATAAGGTATTACTTTGTAGATATTCTTCTTCGTAGGTATGGGATCTTATGATATCATTGAATGAAATGGCCCTTTTGGCCCCCTAGTGGATTTCCTGTCAATCAATAACCACATCACAACATGCAACCAAATAATTAGTTATAATCATAACATCATCACATCATAGAAAAAAAATCCATGTGGTAATTGTTGCATGTCATTATGAGAACATAACATCAATTTCATCATAACATATTAAAAGTAAGGTAGCACATGCTCATGCATACCATCATAAAACATCTCATCATTAAAATTCCATGAAATTAAATCATGCCATAACATCATGAGATGCTATCATAAGAAGTACACCCTCAACACATCTTTATCAAAGATATAACATTTCATTGACGTAATAAAATGAACCACATGTTAACATAACATCATATGTAAATACCATATGGTTCTTAAGATATCATAACATCATGAATATGATAATGATCTCAATATATAACACATGAATAACAATAAATGCCATGAACATTCTTATCATGATTTATCAAATTCACTATCTTCCATGAATATATAAATAACGACTACCAACTATTGCATCTAATAAAAGAATATCATCAAACATCCATCTAGGATGTGCTTTTGGTTAAGTTTTTCAACCCATCCCTACTTCTACAAAGGATCATCGATACTATAAGTGTCGTTCGGTCATTAAGATACCGATTGTTTTCTAATTATCATTTCTTCTTCTTAAAACAAGAAGGTTCGAAATTTACACGGTATGCATAGTCACCATATTACTATGTTAAAGTTTTCATATATATTCCTTATCTGAATACATTGTTAAACCTTCAAGTAATCCCCATCTTCTTGAGCCACAATCTCAAAGCATGCATTCTTTTCCATCTAGTGGAATTAGGTGAAATTCAACATTAAGTTATTACTGGCCTTACTAACATGCCTTAAATAATCAATATCAAAATTTAAATTATCAGGTTTGTATATCTTTTGATTGTTACCCAAGGTTATTATGAGACTTTACATATTTTTCTTACTCATTCAAGGACCATTATACCCAATAGCATGTAAATGATAGGTCACCATTATTTAACTTATCATTGTTCATACTTGGAAGGATTTTAACTCGCCTTATTCAAATACAAAACCAATCATTTGCATACCGACTTCTTAGTCCTCATGATAGCTGTTTACTCATCAATATATAAGACTCAATTTGTCACCTGGTCTATTTCCCTTGTACTTGAATTTCTATAAATTGAAAAGTAGGAAATTGTTAAACTTAGACTTGTAAAAACTTAAACCTTTTCCCTTGGATACATTTTGTCATCCCTGACTAGTTACGAGTGCTCTAGTTTACAATTCCCTATATTGACACCTTAAAACTATATGAGTCATGTACCTTAATAATTATTCAAGTTGCTCAATCCACTCCTCAATATCATTAAGATAAATTTCCACTTGGGTGAGACACCCATTCACTATCATTACATAAATTTTCCTTAGGATTTATTACATTTTCATAGTTCCCCTAGTACTTCAACACTATTTGTTAGGTATATAGCTTAAAGAAGCCACATGATCTTTAATTAACTACCCCAATCCAAACAATTCCAAAGTGTTGTTATTTAATCTGGTCACCCTCCTTAGTTATCACTAACATTTAACTAGCTAGGAGAATATTACCTTTATGCTAAGGTGTTTTCCCCCTTTCACTAGTATAATTTTCATAATTTATAACTTGTCTTCTATGTTCCCATCTTGTGGGTACTCATGGATTACTTATTTATTTAATATAATGTCACAATACCTTCTAAAATTCCTTAAAATAACCTACATTATTATTCGAATCATTTAACTCAAATCTATTAATTGACAACATTTGCTTTCTATTAGGCATCGTCCTTGTTTAGGCCTTATAGTGATTCTTATCATGTTTCTATCTAGAAACACTTTTGTGATTCAACAACCATTTTCCATAGGGTTATTCATTTGTGGGATACCTCAACAGTGCTAAGTTGTTTCATCTTGATTATTCCTAAATCCAAAATCCATCACATTTGAGAACATGCTATTATTTTTCGTTGATTTGTTATGCTCGTTTGTGAAAATTCCACTCACTCATCTTAAGTATATATCTATTTCCCTTTTCTATTCACCTCATCCTTCCAAGTTGGTCATTGTTAGAATGACTATAATAGGTTATCATCATTAGATATATATGATGCTAGCATGGGGATCAAAACTTGGAAGCTTTCCTTCCGTCCTTATGATCATTGTCTCTCTATACTTATATTTCCATCTTCTCATTATAATAATTGATGAACTATCCTTCCAAGTGCAGTTGCATACTATCTTAAGGTATATAAACATTGCTTCAAATTTTACTTCATTTGATGCGTACCATCGAGGAATTCTACTATTATTCTCTCGAATTGATCAATTTTATTTCCCTGCATCTTCCCTAAATAGCTAGTGTCTTCCTTACTTCCTTAGGTTACCTAGTTAGTTTAGTGCATTATGTGATTGTTTATTACTGCATATCCAATGGCATATTTTCAATGCCCATAACTAGGCCTTTAAGCCTATACTATCATGCATAAGGGAAACACTCGTGATACATATTGGTTCTTCTAATGCACTTAACAATGCATGGCCACAACATAATTCCATTATCTTCTTTCTTGATGTATCATTTAGACCAATTATAAGTTGTTTTTCTATCCTTAATGTATGGATTTTCCTATTGTGAATTCAAGTTTGTTTACATCCTCCTTCCATGTCTATGAAAGTCATGCCTATTTTCCATGGCATGGGAAACATGAGTGTTATAGTCTATCGTATACTTCCTATCAAATGTTTCAAAACCATCGTGTGCATTTTATGATTGTTGGGATTTAATAAGTCTTGTGGTATCGGTTTTAGGAACCAACCACAGATATTACAATCATCCATGGATATTAATAATCGACCATGCATATGCATAATCTATTTCACACTAGTTGTGTTGGATAAAATAATTACAACAAAAGAATTTAATGAGTTTGATTCAAGTCGATCAAGTTCATTGTATTATTTTCCTTCCTCTCTTGGAAAGCAACGTCCTAAGAGCAAAGATAAGAAATTAACCATTTAGTTTGACTTAAGATAATCATATTTCAATCACTGACATCTTATATAACCTATTAAGTTAGGAAATTATAACTGGGTATCAATTTTGTTAACTCACTCTTGTAATGTTGTGTAAAAACTAGATATGGTCTCAATCCTTACATTGCTTTTTTTCAATTAAAAATGCTATTAATGGAAAAACAACTTTTATTTTGAGGTGAATTTTAACACATTTGTGTAAATAACATCAATATCATAAACATTAAAGCGACAATGACATAAATTAAATGACGAGAATCATAAAAAAAGACTATAAAAAAAGAGCTCACCAGATTAATCAATACACAAAAATATGAATTTTAAAATTCAATATACCCAAATTAATCTTAAAAGATAGTACAAAATCATATTTATCGATTAAATCTTACCTTTACATATAATTAAATATATTATAATTGTATATAACAATTTGCTTTTATCCTTCTTATTTAATATATATTATTTAATTATATATTATTTTAATATAATTAAAAGCTATCTTATTAAAATACAATCCACTTGGAAAAAGTTTATGATAACAAAAACCACAATTAAATAAGTATGATTGAAAGAAAATTACAGCAACACATAAGAAATAAATAAATAAACATATTTTAAACAAAAGTTATTCTATGACATATTGATACCTATGATATTCATATTTATCGTAAAATTATCACATGTTTATTCTCATGACCTTGATTTGTAAACATAAATTTTCAAGATGATCAAATGGATGTAAATGGATGTTAATAGGAGAATGGTTTGCATGCACATGCAAATAAAAAACATACTCAAAACTTTTGGCGTCACTTCTTTGTATAGACACTTCATACAATCCTATATCTTTAAATAAAATTACATCACGAAGTTTCAAATAAAAAACATACTCAAAACTTTTGGCGTCACTTCTTTGTATAGATACTTCATACAATCCTATATCTTTAAATAAAATTGCATCACGAAGTTAAAAACAAAAGAAATTGTAAAATGCATTCCATTTCTCACTAATACTAATTAATAATATATTTCAGATATATTATTTTTAACCATTTATTATTATTATTTTTTACCATAATTTAAATCTATATATTTTTTTATTATTAAATTGATTATCTATTATGCTACAATTTAGGTGATTATTTGAAATTCTTTTATTTTCTCAGAGTAGCGGTTTTGATCTCTCAATATAATTCCTTAGTAGAATCCATTGAAAATAGCAAATAAATCAAATGAAATCCCTCTTAATAAAAAACACTATAATATATATTTAGACTTTTAGTCAAAATTACTTACAATTTACTATCTTATTCCAATTATGGTTATAGAAGTGGATTTAGCAGTAGATGGGTTTGATTATCTAGTTGATACACCATGTCTTATTTACAAATTCCTAAATTAAACACCATAGGAATTATTTCGGGTGGTGAATTATGAGTAAAAGTAGGTGGTGGAGGCATACTTTTACATCGGGGGACAAGCCATAGCTTTTTTATTTGATAACCATGGAAGAGTTTGGTTCACTTGGACATTTTTCAATGATTTCATATGAGGTTTAAACGGAAAATTCGGTGCTTAAGAAAGACAAAACCATGGGAACCTATTACATGTTATTGAATGCTCTTTAATAGGTATATGGAATATGATTGAGAATTTTTTTGGAGATAAAATGTGTTAAATTTTTTTATACAATTTATCTCCATCTCTAAAATGTTCTTAATCATGATCAATTGTGAAAACATACATAGTCACATATAAAATATTCAACAAATGTTCTTAATCGTATATCATTGTTATGTATGAGCGAATCAACATGACTGAAAAGTTGCTTGAGTTGTTTGTAGATATAGTTGGGCGTGAAGCCAAAACATTTGGCCATTTTCAAGATTGCAAATGTTATTTCATTCTTTTTATACAACTGATTTTTTCATTATTATTTTTGAGGGGTGGGGTTTCTATCCCTCAAGCAGTCCACGTAGGCATACTTTTTCTGTATAATGTTTTAGGTTTTTTTCCAGGATAAACATGTTAAATAAAACAAATTTAACTGCAGAAGTGAACTAGTCAAATGAAACAAATTTCACTAGAGGGTGTTCAACATAGTAAAATCAATGTAATAAATTAAACACATATGTATTTTCATCCTTAAAAGAATAAGGAACATATCATTCATTTTTTATATCAACACATCATCAATCAAGTACCCAAAAGATTTAAGACATTGCTAGGAACTAGATTTAGCTGTTGCAATCCCTTGACCACAAGGTCATAGCATTTGAAGTCACATTGGCACGTCAGAGTAATGAAAGGCATAACCCAACCTGGGCACGAGTTGGAAGGTGTGGTCGAGGAGTTTTTGTGTCCCAATTTTGTCTAAGTATCAACATAGAACATAGTTCAATTGAAATTGAATATGAAGAAGTCATGAGACCATAGAAACATGAACATGTGTGTAATGTACTCGACCACCTGGTGGCACCTGCTGGTATGACAGGGCATTGGGGATTTTTTCCTCAATTTCCCCATCAATTCACCGATTCAACACAATTATGATACCAATTCATATTATGACTTGCTATATGAAGAAATATGCATGGAAATTGACATGCAGGCTCATGAAAAATTCATGAAAATATTGATAATATATCCTAAACATAACAACAATTAAAACAATAAATACATATCATAAACGACATAATGAAGCTAATAAATCATAATTCTTATATTTATAAATGTCCACCAACTAGATGTAGACCTTAGACATTCTTGCCAACCATAGACATTTTTGTTGTAGTTCTCTCAACAACAATTCATTCACAAACATGGACTATGACTCCACAACGGAAAAGGTTCACTAGGGATGGCTATGGTCTGGCAGTCAGTTTAGGTTATCAACTAGGACAAGGTACCAAAATCTTGAAATAATTCCAACCTACAAGATCTCATTCCCCTCATCCTGCACAACCCAAGGAAGTGGAGTCCCTTCTCTATCACACAGTCCCTTAGGTCGTCCTCCTTCCCTTCTAGGGCTCCAACACAAGCCCGCCAAAAATTATTTGAGATGCGGCGATAGGAATTCCAGCTGCACTAATGGAGTCTCCAAGTACCCTCCAAGCTTCAAACGATGGATAACCCACATATACAATTCTCAATACAGGGATCCAACCTTCTCCAAAAAAAACCCAATGAGCATTTTGAACAACAAACTGACATAACTCACCTAGAATTCATAGGGTTTTGGTGTAGTAGGGTCACAACGAATCTCACTAGCTCACACCCCATTCGAATTAATATATTTCACATCGAAATTGGTAAGTAATTTCCCTATTATATGCATCAATAACATGTCTCTTCCCCTTTACTCTCTCCTCATGTTGTTCGGATGATTCCCAATAATATCCAATTCCCTTTGGAACTAAAGATTAAATTTTCATGTTCTTAACTTGCCACTTGGCAGCCTAGAAAGTCCACCCCAACCACCTTGGCACTCATTTTCATGTTGATTTGTCTTTAGCATAATTCAAGTTAAAGTAATTTGGTTTATATATATATATAGTCTCAATCCTTATATCGTTTGTTTTTCAATTAAAAATGTTACTTTAATAATTTGAAGTGAATTTTAACACGTCTACACAAATAACATCAATATCATGAGCATTGAAGCCACAATAACATAAATTAAACGATGAAAATTATACTAAAAAAACTATCAAGAAAGAGTTCACCAAATTAATCAAAACACAAAATTATAAATTTTAAAATTTAATATACCCAAATTGATTTTAAAAGATAGTACAAAATCATATTTATTAAAAGTTACACATATCATAAATTTACAATTATACATGCAAAGATTAAATTAAATGCATATTCCAATTGCTTTCCTTCAATATGACATATTAATTAAATCTTACCCTTACATATATAATTAAATATATTATAATTATATACTACAATTTTCTTTTATCATTCTTATCTAATATATATTATTCAATTATATAATATTTTAATAGAATTAAAAACTATATTACTAAGATACAATCCACTTGAAAGAAGTTTATGATAACAAAAACCACAATTACATAATAAAGATGACAAGCATGATATTAAAATTTTTTTACAATAACTCATAAGAATAAATAAAAATTCATATTTTAAATAAAAGTTACACATAGCATAAATTTACAATTATACATGCAAAGATTAAATTAAATGCATATTACAATTGCCTTCCTTCAATATGACATATTCATACTTATGACATATTCATATGACATATTTATACTTATGATATTCGTATTTATCGTAAAATTATCACATGTTTAGTGTCATGACCTTGATTTGTAAACATAATTTTTCAACATGATCAAATGAATGTTAATAGGAGAATGGTTTGCATGCACATGCAAATAAAAAACATATCCAACTTTTGGCGTCACTTCTTTGTATAGATACTTCATACAGTCCTATATCTTTAAATAAAATTGCATCATGAAGTTAAAAACAAAAGAAATTGTAAAATGCATTTCATTTCTCACTAATATTAACTAATAATATATTTCAGATATATTCTTTTTAACCATTTTTATTATTGTTTTTTTACAATTATTTAAATCTATACTTCTTTTTTTATTAAAGGGATGATCTATTTTGCTGCTACTTAGGTGGTTATTTGAAATTAATTTTTCCAAGGGTACAAGAAAATTTATTTTCTCAGAGTAGGGGTCTCGGTCTCTCAATAGAATTGCTTGGTAGAATTCATTGAAAGTAGCAAGGTAGAATTCATTGAAAGTAGCAAATAAATCAAATGAAATCCCTTTTAATAAAAAACATTAAGATGTATATTTAGATTCTTGGTCAAAATTACTTACAATTTACTATCTTATTCCAATTATGGTTTGTAACGAACCCCCTCGTTACAACGACAACCTCTTATAACAAGTGGGAATTTTTTTTTGTTAATAGTGTGTGCACGCGTGTACAAGGGAAACAACACATTGGACTCGACGTCGCCACCCGACGACTAACAGGACGCATCAACGATGAACACAACAAGATGACATAGGGCGCACAACAAGTAACTGCAAGCATTAAATGACAATCAATTGACCCAAAAAAAATCTGACTTCCCGCCCGTCCTACCCTGCAATGGTTAGGACCTCCAAGACACATAATCAACGCTCAAGCCCGGGTTCCCATCAATTTTAACCATTTAAGGTCTCAGGGCTGGCAACTGTTCTGAGGAACATGGAGGTGTCTACATCCCCCCCGACAAGCAGACCAAGCACACAGAAGGTTTACCAACCAAGTACGACATTAATTAAAATGAACAACCACCCTCATCTGCTAACTCAGAATAATTTATTGTACTTAAATTCGAGGACATTACACCAAATAGGTTGATCAATAACAATCAAATTTCAATAACGCTGCCATGGAATAATAAACATATTACGTTTATATCCCATTAACTTGCAAAATTAACCATCACCTTACATCTTATGTGTTATCCCAACAATAAAACTACAATATCATTGCCATAAAATGATAACACCATTCATTTAAGTCATAATGCATTGCTCCTTACTATACCCATTTATGTTATTCATAACAACAATAAAATTTCAGGAACATTTTTACTAAATAACAATATCCTTACTTACCTTTTGGGGTTGATAACATTGCATTAGGCTAACAATAGCATTACCCTTTTTATATCACTAACATTACATTCTATCTTATAATGCAAGAGCCATCTATTACCGTGGCCTAATATTTACGTGTTCCCATAATAATACATTAGAGCAACGCTCTCTTTACAAATCATAATAACTTTGATGATATCCATAACTGTCACAATTTATGCAATAGAATAACCAATAAGTTGCAAATTTCATTTTTTTACATTGAAAATTTATGTTCTCTTACAAGGTATAACTGGTCATCAAATTTTATTTTACAACATAATAAGATTAAATCATTCAACACCAAATTCCAATTACCAGAACAGAAAATTGGATTCAACCCAATTCACAACTCACAATCAGGTTTTAGTTGTTCACAAGAGTTTATTACTTCTGGTTTTAGCAAATCAAAATTGACTAACCATATTCCAAATTCCCAATCACAAGGAAACAAATTGGATTCGATTCAATTCAATTCACAACTCGTAAATCACTTTCTAGTTGTTAACAAGATTTTAGTACTTCTGATTTCAACGAAATTACACTTGCTTAACCATAAAATTTATTACTTCTAGTTTCAAAAGTAAAATTGACTAACCGTAAGAATATATTTCTTCTGGTTTCAATAGAATTATAATTGACTAACCAAATTCCAATAGAGCACTGAACCGTTTAACTTACTATTATGCCTCGAATGCCGATATGAACTCTATTTTTTCAGGGAAGATATCCATTAAGTTCACGTAATTATTCCCATAGGAACATGATTCCCAATGTTTCTCTACTTGAATTCATATGAAAAATGTAAGTAAAACACCATTGGGCAAGTAGAAAAAATAGGATCAACAACTAACTGACGCAGAACTGGTGCGTTGTCCTGAGGTCAATATGTTATTTAAAGACGTCCAGAGCTAAAACGCCCAACACCTGTTACTGCCACCATGCGTTGTTTGAGCAATCAATCTCTGGTTTAAAAAGGAAAGAGCAATAAGTCGCCCTAAAGGCAAGACACACAAGGTGGGGTTTTTCGTCCGGTTCAGTAAGACGTGCAGACATCGCGGGCAACTTGCAGTGCCACAAATCCGCCTATCCAGGCTAGCTGAGGGCCCAACAGGGGTCTTTTAATCAACACCCCAGCTACGCTTCAATGGACGAATCGTGGTAGAAAGGAGCATCACACAGTCATTTCCTGGTGAAGAAGTAATTAATCCAAGGCAAAAACAATCTAGGTGGTAGTAACCGAATTCTAGGGAGTAGAACCTGTGTGTAAGGTTCGGGTAAAGGTAAATTCAATTTAAGACGCAGTTGGTGACAGGGAAAAGTCTACATTTTAATCATTGAGGAACAAAGCTCATAGTGAGTCGCTAAGGCGGTACCCAGCCACCGTCAGGGCCACGCATTTGCACAACAAAACATTGTCAATGCACCGTTTAACAACACAATGAACTCACGCGTTGCACAGTAGAAACACAGTCAACGCACCAAGGATTACGTTTTGAACCTTGCCAACTACAGGATTTAGATTATTCAAACTTATGAATCACCCGAGATAATCAGCTACAGATTAGATATACCATTCTTATTTATGGCAGACGACGTACCCATAACCCACATTCTTTAATAAGTTTTACCACAGTTGGAAAAATAAAGTTAAGTAAACCGTAGTGATACCGCTGTCATTGGAACATTAACAAATCGCAGCAAGTCAGTGGATCAATAACAATTCGTGGCATAAACAAAATCCATTGGGCAGTGAAATACAAAGGCAACTCGTGGTTGGAAGGGTTAAGAGCAGAAGGAAATCCTTCCATCGAAATAATGATTTACAGTAGGGTAAATACGAGGTGATGTGTGTGGAAATGCAGAGGGTGTTTTCATTCAACACAACTAACGCAGAGGCAAAAATATCAATGCAAGCCCAAGAAAACACAGAGATTGAACACAAAAAATAAAAGCGGTTTTGCTGCGTGAAGAAAGACTACCTCGGAGGAAATCAACGTAGCAAGGCGCAAGACCAACCAACTGACAAGGACAACCACAATGGTAGTTGTTTTAATGATACAGTGCAATAGATGAAGTATAATTTATTCCAGTTCCATCCCTTATCGAATTACGACAACTGATTTAATATTTTTACAATAATACAATCATGATTGCCGAAGTAAATAACTATGCATTCTACTCTATTGAAAACATGAGCATATCGTTGCCTTATCGCCTGCCTCGATGACATCCGCGCT
>SNQJ01S0031294.1:124507-180495 GCA_010110895.2 Picea sitchensis | reverse complement strand
ACCACCTTGATACACATTATTTGGATTTAGCATAAGTCAAGGTAAAGGAATTTGGTTAAAATAAAATAATATATTTTCATCTTATCCCACTTCATAAGTATCTTATCCCCCTCACCTTTCCCTCTCGTGGAGTCCTAGCCCCCCATAATATTTGTTTGTTTTGGTTTTTATTTGATGATGTTTTTTTATTATACTAATCAGAGTACATTTACAATTACATTTCTAGGCTCTTCCACCTTTTAACATAGAGGATCTTTGAGCTTCATTATATAGGCACTCTAGCCCAAAATCACAAACAAGCTCTCTAATCCAAAATTATACTATCTCACCAACCTATATATCACATGTACATATATATTTTCAAATCTGGGAATCTCAGTTGGGGTATTATTGTTGAAATACTGAGAGGGGGGGGGGTGAATTAGTATTACCCTTTTTTAAACAATTATTAATTACTTTTTTATTTTATTAATCATCACAATAGATCATGAATGGAATTGTATTTAAGATCAATTATATAAATATAATTAACAATAATTACAAGGATTTATAAAGAGTAGTCTAAGATTGTGGAGGACACCAATCCTCTTTAGAGTGCCAACTCTTGGAGACACAAATCCCCTTCTTCAGGGCACCAAATCCCTTGTTTTAGGGCACCAACCCTAGGAAACACCAACTCCCTTGTCTTTAGGGAACCAACCCTAGGAAGCGCCAAATACCTTGTTTTGTAGGGCACTAGCCCTAGGAAGCACCAAATCCCTTTTATTTAGGGAACCAACCCTAGGAAGTACTGAATCCCTTATTTTTCAGGGCACCAACCCTAGGAAGCACCAAATCCCTTGTTTTCACACTTTACTTAGTAAAGGATATGAATCCTTCCTTTCTCCTCCCTTCTACCCTCACTGCATAAGTATCATCATCTCTTCTTCTTGGACTCTGCTTCTTCTTTTGATCTTCTGATATGGACTACATAGACACTTTCTTCTCACCATTCTTTCTTTTTAAAATAGTCTTCCAATTGGTGTGAATTTGAACCATTGTGTCTTTTGACAATGAACTATTGTACCCTTTCATTTAAATGATAATATTAAACTTTAACTAATATTATTTTTTTATTCTTTATTCATAATGCTCAAGTTTTAACTCTTCTTTAATCATGTCTGTGTATTGGTTCATTAGTCTACAGATCTCGAATTGTTCTGAATTCAAGTCTTAATCAATAGTTGCTCCCTTCAAACCAAAATTTGTGTGACTGTGAGCTCGAAACCACGAGCTTATCCATTCCAAGCATTGTTTTGCTAGCGCTTTCTTCTTCTGCCCCTATTCTTCTACATGCGACCATATTCAAATGTCCGAGGGATTATTTACTTTTAGACCATTTAGCTTCTTTACCTTATCACATGAACAGTGTTGGAACCAGGTTCTTTGGTACTTTTTCGTTTAGGACTTTCGACTTTTGTAGTCATTCAATCCTCCTGGAGTACATTTCACCGAAGTGCATATACTATATTCACTAGTAGATCGAACGATCAATATTTAATATTCTGTTGGATGGAGGATCCTGGCTTATTGAGAGGCTTCAAACAAATCGATGATCAGGACTTAATCTGCATTTGAGTGGATGGTTATCGTTGACTTCGGTACTTCGTTGTTTCGAGACTCCAACCTTTGTAGTCTTCCAACTCTTCTGGAGAAAATTTCATTGAAGGGTGTATCAACACTCCCTCCTTGATAACCTTCAGATTTCTAGGAGCTAGGACCCTAGACTTAGGTACAAAGGTTCTCCCGCTCTCCCGGTATTCGACTATTTGTGACTTCGGGACTCCAGGATACTCGAACTCTCAGGTAGTTCAATCCCTCCGGAGTGTTTACCTACCGAATAAGTCATAAAGTTGTGGTGACTGTTTATTGTCATTTGTTAGTACAACTTACGGTATCCTTCCATTTTACTTGATCGAATGATCGAATTATATTCTGGTGGAACTTAGATCAATGACTAACATCAATTCATGGCTTTGGCCTTTGACGCTTTGGGTAGTTTTGTTGGTAGGAAAAGATGGTTATCCCGGATGCTTAGTTCCAGAATGACGTGGCGTGCTAACGTGGACCCATAGTGGGTGTTCTACGTGTCACCCTGATTTGTGACTTTCATAGACCTTATGTGCCATATGTATTTGACACTTGTCATTATCTGATTGGGCCACATGTCCTTGCTGACTAGGATTTTGACTTTTCTTTACTTCATAGCTTCGGGATATTTGGCACTTTTATACCATCCTTTGATCATTGTCGAAGTACCAAATAGATCTATCATCATAGATCTTTCCTTGTCTTGATCAGACAATCGACATTATTTCTTGACTTCAGGATTTTATGGATTCTTACTTGTTTCTAGTAATCGCCGAAGTGGCGAAGCTCAGGAGTACCAAATCTTTCTATATCCTTCTTAATCCAATGACTACGATCTGACCCAAACTTTCTCCACGAGATCTTATAGTCGGTGTTTACTTCACGATTTTGTAGGTTTCAAGACTTCGTGTCTTATGGGGTTCACTTATCCTGTCCTTCCACTTGATTCTATATTCTGACAATCAGGATAGATCCTAAACTAATATAACGGTTTGTTGAGGAAACGATATGAAGAACCTTACCCAAGCATTTTAATATCTTGCTAGGCTAAGGAAAGATAGTTGGGAATGTTACTCGGATTTTATAGCCTTTAATTCAAAACAATCTCTTAATCCACGGGTAATATGTACTAGGGACTAATGCTGATTTTATATGTTATATGTAACTGTAAAAAAGAAAAAGAAAAAGAGATATACATAAGTGTGTACATGGATAAGAAACAAGATAAAACTAAAATATGAACAATATCATTAAGATACACATGTGAGACTGAAATCATAAATCGGATTTTTATATTAACTTCATTCTGAGATACAAAGCATAACTCTCTTTACAAACCCCTGCAAGGGTGGGACCAAAGTCAAATTTAGAAGTCTCTAATGGGCACCATACCAAAAGACTTTGACAACAAAAGAAAACTGAAGCTAAATATCTAGATCAACTTGCCATAAAAATGTTGTCACTTGACTATGCAAAATATTTTTTATTAGTCATGAAATCTAATCCATAAACAAACAAGAACACACAGACTACCAAAGATAAATCATACAGCTTTAGAAATAAGCTGCTAAAAGATATGATTCAGTTTTGAATCATGCTTCCTTTAATAAGACACTGTTGTCATCAAGATGGTTTAACTTTCTAGTAAACTCAAAATGAATGAAGAAAATAATTATTTCACAAGTATAGAGAATACCTTATATCAGAAGTTCCCCTTCTGTTCTCTCCCCCTTGTCTCTTCTTTTGATTGATATTTTATTCTTTCTCAATAATTTATGGTAGTTCAATTACATTTCTTTTGTTAAGCTTAATTAGTTTAACTAATTAGTTGAGACAAATAAATAATAATATATAAATAAGGGTCTATTTAAATAATAACTAAATAGGTGGGACCCCTTGTCACAACAATTTTCATTTCTTTAATAATCATCAAAACATGAAGTATAATACCCAAAATATTTAATTCACACATCCACCTTGTAAATCCCATCCTCATATTAATAGTCAAATATTTTAATGTCAGAAAAATAGAATATGACTATATCCAAAAATAACATTATATCCATGCTGTCCAAAATTCTGTCTAAATATGTATTTTCTTTCCAAAATATTGTCATATCAAATAAAAATATTGTCCTAAAAAAAAAAAAAGAATTAACATGATTAAAAACCATATTTGTTGTGAGAGGCATTTTGCCTCTTTTCACTACTGCTTTATCTTCAACCCTTTTCTGATTTATCCAGTGAAACAACCTTCAACTAATTAAAACCTTGTGGGTGGATTGCACTGATGACATGGGAACAATCATCTTTGAGGTGGAGATGAGAGTATATTGATTCAGAGGAGTATTTAGAAGACTTGGAGGGATTAGCCACCTCTTTTCCTTTATCTAATTTTGGCTCAAGGATGTCAGATTTTAATCTTTTGCTTGCATGAGAAGAATGTATTGGAGAGACAAAACGATCATCTTGGGCATTTGGGTTGATTGGTGGTGGAGGAGGGGGTAATGGAAATGACATCATAGGCCAACCATGGTGATGAAACAGGTTGATGAACAATTTCCTGCCAGCCATCATTGGTAGGTGGTTCTAGCTGCATAGACACATGAGGGGGGACATGGATACCAGAGAAATTTTGACGTGGCTGAAAAGGATGCCTCTCAGGTCTCTTTTCCAATTATTTCCTCTGCCTCTATTTGCACCTATGCCATTGCTGCCTCTGCTAAAGAAAATCATCCTGAAGCAATATTCCAATCATGTTATTAAAAACTCTTAACGATCCATTCATCAATACTCTACCTAAATAAAATCAAAAGGTTGGCTCTATCATTCACAACATAAGCGCATGCAATCCATCCATCCGTCATAATTTTAAATTCAATAATCAATTGTGATTTGAACATGGAATGATAGGGATATTGGGAATATGGGAGGCTTTGTAATGAGATAAAAATGGTAGCATGGACGAGAACCAAGCAACGAATATTGTTCAAGAAAATGCAGAGGTAAATTCCTTACAAAAGCAATGTCTCTACATCCAAACTTCCAACACCAATCGTCATCTAGCCCCTTTCTTTTCCTTTTAATCCTTTTTTTTTAAATGAAATTCATAATAACAGAACATGGAATAAATTAAATGTATTTGGGAAGGTGGTGGACATATAATGAGATGGAAGTGAGATAATGAATGAGAATGAAATGATTATTGTTCTATTACACGAAATGACATTTATTGACTTTAAAATCGACATTGCCATCATTTGCCAAAAACTTTTCTCTGATAACAATTAAAATCCAAGACACAACAATTTTTATAGTGTTCAATATAAAACCAAAGGAAAATTTCAGGACTGTCAAACTTTACAATTTTGATTTCCCTTTTTTCTTTTTCCATAGATATCCATTTAAACTTAGCAGAACGTTTTATATGAGACTGTTTACAAAGTCAATTAAAAACAATTATAACCAGATTGCCTCAAGCCAACATGGGAGGCTAAGAAAAAAACCATAAAGCCATCGACCCTTCATCATATAAAACTTGTATCAAAAACCCAATAATTGGTGTATAAACTGACTGGGTTTAAAACCCCATTGCAAAGCTGGTTGTTATCATTTTTATTTTATTTTTAGAAACCATATAACTTCAAAATCTACATTATTCTCTCAGATAAATAAAAAAATGTGCCAAGACTTCACAGACATAACCAATCTTTTCCATTGTTGGGTGAACACCATAACAAGTATCAAAAATCAAGTTCGAGTTTATGTAACGATCCCTCTATTACGACATCAAATAAGATAGTACGGTAGAGGTAAATATTTTTTTTTTTGAAATAATTGTTAGGACAAGTGATATGTGTCAAAACATACATTAATAACTACACATTCTGATCTAGGTGGATATCTATGGCCACCCACCTATTCCACAAGCTCGAAAAAAAGTTTTCCATCTTGGCAGTTTTTCGACAGTTTTTCAGGTTCCAAACTTCTACGACCATTTTGAGGCCCTAAACGACGTTTTTTGGGGATTTGTGGCCCAAGTGATTAGTAAATGCACTGATTTGGGCCAGTTGAAATTCGTTCTTCTCAGTTAGACCTTTCCAACGATGTATTGAGCGCCCAGAACAGAGATCGTATGCAAAAGTTACACCCCCGGGAAGTTGACGTATCAACTATCGCCATTGGGGCCCACAAACCTTTTGGATTTTCATCTTCCGAGGTTAGGGTTTTGGATTTTAATTATGTTAAAAATTCCTTTGGAGCCTCATTGTAACAATCATGTTCTTGCGAATGTGAGTAGCTGTCACATCTCTTCTCAGAGATAAGATGTCACCATTATAGCGAGTCTTTCACTCTGTATTTTTACAGTTTTGTACATTTCGCACATTAAAAAAAGTTGTGTATTACTGTATCTCTGTGTTTATGGTTGCATATTTGATACATTTATGTTATATTATTGATATTCACAATATCTTTGTACATTTCTTTATTATATCTCCGCTCTCATTTTGTGACAAAAATAATCTGGATCAGTGGTATGAAAGCACACTGCTCTTGATCGTTTTTCAGCGCATGTCCCCAACAAGGTCTGAGAATAGAAAGTTGGGTCTAGAGCTTGTCTCTCTTGATTACAATCGCTCTTGCGAACCCAATAAACCCTCAATGGTGGAAGAAAATAAAAATGACATAGAAAACGATTCTATCAATCTATTTCTTGAGCAAGCTCTCATGCAACAGAGGGGCGAAATGATGGAGAATTTTTCCCACATATTTCAACGCATGTTGATGCATCCGATGCATATTCATCAAGTGACCACTTTGGAGGAACCTCTCCTTTCAAGGTACAATTCAATTTTGATATTCCTATATTTGAAGGTCAGATAGATGTAGATGCCCTAAACAAATGGTTAAATATGTTAGAAGGTTATTTCTCTGTTCATAATTGTTTCGATAGAGAAAATATCACCTTCACGCTCCTTAAGGCTCTCCCCCATGTCAAACATTGGTGGGAAACTTACTAGGATAAAAGTTCTACAGAGGAGTCTGGAATATATGGGGTCGAGCCCACTTGGGGATTTTTTGTGGATGCGGTAAAGGAACAATATTACCCTATTGGAAACTATGAGGAACAATACATGAGATGGACCACACTACGGAAAGAGAGGGGCCAAGTAATGTTGGAGTTCACTAATACCTTCCATACCTTGTGCACCAAGCTAGGTATCAAAGACTCTGAGTGACATTTGGTTATGAAATACCGTGGGGCTCTACACAGATACATCCAAACTGAAATGGATTTTTTGGACATCTCATCACTCACTGCTGCTTATCGATATGTTGTTGAAATCAAGCAGAAATTTAACCACCAGAACAAACGAGAGTTCGGGTTTGAAAATACACAACAACCAAAGTATGATAAAGATGACCCTAATAAACAACCTTCCGAAAACCAGTCTAAGCCATAGGAAAATAAGGGTCATGGAAAGACAAAGAAGGACACCTGAAAATGGTGTGATTTCCACAAACTCTCCTGGCACAACACCGATGAATGTCACTCAAAACAGTCATTGATGGCTGATATCAAAGACAAGGAGCCAAACCCTGATTCAAAATTTGATTATGAAAATACTAGTAAAATAAAGATCATCGACATAGATCCCACTACTATGGTCGTGACCACAACAATTCAACCAAAATAACCAACAGATCCTAAAGAGGGGGAACACCTTTTTCATTCACAGATGTGGGTGAAGGGGACCCCATTGCATTTTATTGTTGTTAGAGGAAGCCAGAAGAATCTCATCTCAGCAGAGGTCGTCAAACAATTGGGATTGTCGAGAACACCACACCCGAAGCCATACAACATCGGGTGGCTTCGCCAGGGACAAGATCTTTGTGTCAGCCAGCAATGTCAATTTTCATATGACATCCAATCCTTCAAGGATGAGGTATTATGTGATGTTTCCTCACTGGATGTATATTATTTTCTTTTGGGCCAACCATATATGTGGAAACACCATGTTTTTTATGAGTCTCGACCCCATAGTGTCATTGTTTCTTTGGGGGTCATCTCTATAGGATACCAGAGGTAGTTCCAACTACTGTACCACTTAAAAAAATTTGCAAGATAGTATCTCATACTAAAAAAATCATCTTCTTCACAATTTGTTCAAAAGGTGAACAAAAGGATATTTCAACCACTACAGCCTCGACCCAAGCACCTTCTATCCAACAAAAGAAGGTTGAAAAGGTTGAATCAAAGCACACATATTCCTTATGCACACAATCATCTCATGTAGCCAGACTGGTTAAAAAGGTCCAACCCTTCCATCCACAAGTTCATGACAGCCTTTAACAAACTAAGCAAGGTAACTGCTCTAGCAAGGCAAGCAAGTCACCAAGATTCAAATTCAGTAAATGCTTCACCCTCTCCCTTGGAAAATCAATGCAATGGAGACCATTGATTCCTAAGGAGGGAGGATTGATCCAGGTGGATATTGGTGGCCACCCACCTATTCCACGGGCTTGAAAAATAGTTTTCCATCTTGGTAGTTTTTCGACAGTTTTTTGGGTTCCAAACTTTCGGGGCCGTTTTGGGGCCCTAAACAACATTTTTTTGGGGATTTTGGGCCCAGGTGACTGCCCAAGGCACTAACTTGGGCTAGTTGAAATTCGTTCTTCTTGGTTATACCTTTCTAACAGTGTATCGAGCACCCCAAACAGAGATCGTATGCAAAAATTACGGCCTAGGGAAGTTGATGTATCAACTACCCCCATCGGGGCCCACAAACCTTTTGGATTTTCATCTTCCGCGATTAGGGTTTTGGATTTTACTTATGTTAAAAAGGCCTTTGGAGCCTCATTGTAACAATAATGTTCTTGCAAATGCGAGTAGCCATCATATCTCTTCTCAGAGATAAGATGTAACACCCTGTTTCCCCCAGTCTGTAAAAATAACTATACTGGCCAAGAACTATGGCAGACTCAAAGATGTGAATGTGCGATTTTGAATGGACCTTAGTATAAAAGGTCGACGAATGTAAATAATGTTATGAATATATGTTGTAGGATTGTTGGGAGGGGGATGTCCTGAAAAGAGACCACGATGGATGATGAAAGGTGGTGGAAGGCACCTAGAATCAAAAGGACTCTGGAAAAATATATAGAGTGATTGATAACAAGAGAAGAAGGAGAGTAACCTTCGTTCTCGAATTCTGAAGAACAGAGACTCAGTCTCACAACATCGTGGTCTAAGCTCAGGGGTGGCTAGTGTTAAATCCATTTGGAATGGTTGAGCCTACGGTTGGGTGGAAACGAGCACCCCTCTCATCAATTGCATCAAACCTGGTGTTTTTCTAATAAGTGTTATATCTCGTATCTTGAAATTAATATTCTGACATGTATGTTCATGGTTTGTGCAATTATGAATGGTTTCAGTATAAGACTGTCTGTATGTTGTTTATGAATGGTTTCAATATAAGACCACATGTATGTTGTTTTGATCAAAAATGGTGGTTACATGCATATATTGTTAATCCACCTATGACTTATATATATATATGATATATATATATGTTGTTGATTATATATATATATATTGACTGCATTCTTATGTTGTAAAGACCACATATGGCTTACGTAAATAATGGTCCTCTTAGACTTCGACAATTCGGTACGGCACCCTCGGCACCGGCGGTGAAGTTCTATACCGCAAGTCCTCAAACTCCCACTCGCCAAACTCAAACATTGGGTTGGAAGAGTTTGGTATTTCGCGTTTCGTTAATCTCGTACCTAAGTGAGTCTCCTTAGAATTTTGCAAGTCTCGAAGTCTCCGATGATAAATCACAAAATGATAGCGCAGCTAACCAGATATTTGGTATTTCGACACTGAATACCCAAGGAAAATTCCCTTGTACCACAAGTCCCAAGTCCCGATGGAGTAAACCCCAAAATAAGATGAGCAAGTTGAAGAGTTGATATTTCGGCAGCCCGCAACTGGCAACGGCAGGAGTTTCTTGTATTCAAGTCTCAAACCCCAACTTCATGTAAATCCCAATGGATCAAAACCCCAAAATAAGATGAGCAAGCTTAAGAGTCAAAATTTCAGAGTTTCGGTATCCAGAAAACCCAAGGGAAAGTTCCCTTGTACTCAAGTCTCAAACTCGGCTACGCGAACTCAAACATAGTAATGCATAAGTTACGATATTTCCTCGCATTTCGCACCAAATACCCAAGGGCTAATTCCTCAGACTCACAAGTCCGGTCCCGGCGAGTGGAACCCCGGCCAGTGGTCAATGTTGAGTTTGTAGCCAGAAGTTTCGCTCCCCGGAAACCTAGGTGGACCTCCCCGTAGTCGCACCCCGGTAGTCCCCATGGAGGAAACCGTATTAGGTGGAGCATGTTTATTTGGTGTTTTGAGTCAGTTTTGGGAAACCTGTGTGAGACCTCCGCCATTGCACACTTTGAAACTCGGCTGAGAAGTTCCCAAAATAGTGGGAGCATGCCGATTTTGGTGTTTCGTGAGTTTCGACTCGCGGGAAACCGCGCGGTGACCCGTCGCCACACACCCTCGGAATCCTGATGGAGGAAACCCGGAAATAGTGGAGCATGTTTAGAGTTTTGTGCTCGAAGCCAACGGAAACCTGTGTGATCTCCTCGCACACCCCGGGGCCATTGATGGAGAAAACCCCTAAAATAGTATATGTTTAGAGTTTGTGTTTTGGATTTTCGGCTCCAGGGAAACCCAGATGCGAGACCCTCTGTCATCCTTGCACACCCTCGGGAATATTATCGATGAGAAACCCCTGCACAGGAGCACGCTTAGAGTTTGGTGTTTGAAGTTTCGCCTGGAAACCGCTGTATGACCTCCCATCGTCAGCGACATCCCAAAATCCTAATGATGGAAACCCGCCAGAAGTACTCAAATCTGTTCCGTAGTTGTTGTTAATCTCGAGAAGCGCTAGATCCATTTCCCCAAGTTTCATCCCTCGAAGTCAAGAGAGTAAGGGATCGCTATTCATGAATTTATCATGATAGCGTAAGTGCCTTCTCGGTAAGGATTGTGGGCATATCCATGGTCATATGGGGGACTTTAAATGGAAAGGAGGGTCTACGCTAGGATCCTTAGAATCTTGGGGAGTGTTTTCCCTCGAGAATAAGAAAAGAAAGCCAAAATTTTTCTAGCCCCGCGTTGATGGCATGTTACAAATTGGTATCGCATGGTTACAACACTTGGCCCGCTTGAGCTCATGAACGAAGCCGCTGTGAGCTCCGCTTGAAACACTCCTAAAAGGAGTAACCCCCCGTCTTAACCTCTTCTTAATCAAAAGTCAAATTTAAGAATGAAAACTCCTATTGTGTGTGTGTGCATGTGAAAAATATGAATTATGTAATCGCTATAAATGAATATAAATATTGACTAACAACCAACGCTTTTCTTTTTCACACAAAGAGGAAGATCAACCACAGGAAATTATAGACGATAGAACGCTAAACCTCACCATGAAGTGGGGAGGGCTCCTCACAATAGAGATGAAGAGTCTAATGAAAGGAGGGCGGTAGGGGCCCCTCCAAATCTAGCCAAAATCGTATAGAGCATCATGGTCGGACTACAATGTCAGTAAGGTCGACAAATGAAAGGATGATGAAAGAACAAGAGAAGCAAAATGAAATTAATGCAGTATTACCGCAGAGCTTATCCGACCTACAAAAAAAAATGCATTAAACCTCAGGTACAAAAAATGGTCATATCAAAGTGGTCATACTGAGAGGAGCACCTTGAAAAGGTCCATCCCAGAGGTAGATGATTCCTCTAGGAAGGAAGATGGCAGTTCAAAGGGCTCTTCTAGTAGCAAAACCAATTCCTATCCCGGCTACATGTGCAAGTTTTCCAAGGGTTGGTAAATTCAAGAATTCAGAAGTCCGCAGCACTCCACCCTCCTTCGACGCGGAAATAAAGAAGGGAGAGGAAGCGAGGCCTGGCTACTTGGACTAAACAAGTATCAGAGTCCATGATTTTTATTAAAATTTGAAGGCCCGAGTGGCCACCTTCAACTTGAACGGTGCGCTCACTTGCGGGAAGACCTAAGAATGAAAGCGGGGTTCGCTAAGAGGACCGCCGCGGGGAATCCGCTTGGAGAAATACTCTGAAAGTATCTCATTTGAAAAATATTTCTAATTAAAAGCATTCAAAGAATTCTATGAACTCAAACCTGGGCAACTCACTATAGAAGAATATATGAACAAATTCCTCGATTTGTTCATGTATGTACCTTATAAGGTGCCAGTAAAAGTCCAAGGTGCAATGTTTCATTAGCGGACTACCTAAGGACTATCGTAACAAAATTGAATTTGATAAGCCAAAGACCCTAGAAGGCACTATCCGGCGGAAAGATATTAACATGAACAGCTTGGACATCGATAGAACCCGCCAAGGTCGAAACTCAAGAATAGTTTGGGATTTCGAGAAAGGGATTACAAGATTTAAGAACTATAAGAAGAACTCGAGGATGATTTTCCCAGCCCAGAGTGTACACCAAAAAAAATTTCCTTTGGGTGAAACAAAACTCGATCTATACCAAAGAAGGTTGATAACCCGAAGAAAGAACCTTTGAAATGCTAGGATTGCAGAGAAGAACATCTACTGAGAGTCTGTCCACAACTCTAATACAACATAACGGAGAATTTACAACATCCGTAGGCTACCACTGGCCAATAATGTAGCCGGCAGGCCACAAATTTATGTTCTCGGATAATAACCGTCAACAAGCTTCCGGCAGGAAATAGAAGGTATGATTTCCGACCATCTAGTGGCCTATTCTGATTGACCCCGGTTCAAACTTGAGTTATATATCCCTATCATCGGGCTGAGGCAAACCATAAACCACATAAACTTTCTCCAAGCCAAGCAAGCCGAAATGTTTAGCCACCTTGAACTAAAAGAAGGGGAGTAGAGGTCATACCAACCGCCAATTAATGTTGGGTGAATTCCCCACCTAAGAAACCCTTAACATGTTACCCCTGGATTTACCATTCATTGATTGGTATGGACTGCTAGCCTCCCAGGATGCCGATTGGACTGTTACCATAAAACCTTAGAATGTGTAAGTAACAAGGAAAAAGGATAACTCCTTCGGCGGACTGAAACTTAAATCAAGTAGACAAATATCGCCTACAACAGGCATTTCCAGCATTCCCCTATATGCACATGGTGTTGAAAACAATTGAAGGCTTAAAACCAAAGCCTCAAGACCACCGCAATTCTAAGAGAATACAGATGTAACATTCAAAGAGGCACCGGTCTACCTCCTCGAGAGGGGACATTGACTTCTTGATAGAACTCGTACCCTGAGTGGCGCTCTGTGGTCTAGGACATTCTCACCGGATGAGCACACCTAAATCCAGTTGAACTCATCATTGTAACTGCCCATCGTGATCCCTGTCTAGACCACCTTAGTTGATGAGCCCTTATCCATCATTGCAATTGAGAGAAATGATGGATAAGGGCTAAGGCATCCCAACTGTCTCCATGGGGAGCACTATCCCTATTTGTAAACAATAAGGATGGTACCTTGGGACTGTAGGTAGATTATAGACAACTCCTAATAAGGTAACCATAAATAACAAGTACCCTTGCCGATCACACACCATCAATTGTGGGGTGTGTCTATTTTCTCAAAGATTGACTTGAGGCTCCAGATACCATCAAGTCTGAATCAAGGTGAAGACATCCATAAGTTGCTCCTTCTGGACGAGGTATGGTCACTATGAGTTTGTAGTGCCATTTGCTAACCAATGCCCCACACTTTCATGTGCTTGATGAACACAAAATGTGTTCCTAGACAAATTTGTGGCCGGTTTATACTATTGATGATATATTGATTTTCCTCCAAGAATGGAGAAGAGCATGAAGAGCATCTTAGGTTTGTGCTACAAGTGCTAAGAGAACATCCTATGCCAAACTCAACAAATGAATTTTCCAGAAGAAATTACATTACTTAGGCCATGTCCTATCTCAAGAAGGGAGTAGTAGTAGACCTTGACAAAATAAGGTCTATCATGGAATGGCCTACCCCAAAAGAACGCTTTGGATATCGATCCGTATGGGATTAGCAGGATACTATAGAAGATTTATAAAAGGATTCTCCAAGATTGGTTGTCCAATCACTTCCCTCCTTAAAAGGGGATAAAATTCACATGGACACAAAATGTGAAGAAAGGTTTCAAAACCCTAAACATTCATCGACCCATCCATCGCGGTGTTGAATATCTACGATCCCAAACCCCACCGGTGAACAGATGTTCGTGGCGAAGGGCTCTGAGGATTCCTTATGCAAGGAGGAAGTATGGTCTACTATGAATCCCGAAAATAGAGCACGGGTCAACTAAGGGGACCTATGATCTAGAGCTAGCTACCATAATGCATGCCTTTTGAAATATGGGCATTACCTTCTAGGAAGAAAATTTGTACTTATGACGTAATTCACTGGATCAGCGATATCCGCTTGACCAACCAAAGTTCAATGCCGCATTGCTTAGTGGATGGTCTTCTCTTAGGGAGCTTCTTGGATTTTGGAAATCAAACATATTAAGGAAAAGAAAATAGGGTTGCAAATGCCCTTAGCAGAAGAATGAAAAAAAATCACCTGGAAGCAGTGAGCACATGCGAAATAGATGTCAGGGAAAGAGACAGATGCATTATTCAAAATTGTGACCTAATACCTAAGACAAGAGCCTACAAAGATAAATTATGAAGGCTACCAAATGACCAAAGGAAGTCTGCTCACCTACAGAGATAGAATGTACATTCCATATTGTGATGACTTGAAGAGGTTCATAATGGATGAACTGCGCAAAAGACTCATACTAGCCATCCCGGATTCTAAGATGAAGTCAATGCCAAATGGAAAATTTAATTGATTGAAGAAACATAGTCAGTACCTAGCCAAATGCCTAGAATGTCAATATTAGGTAAAAGAATAATCGGTTGACCCAACAAGATTATTATTACAACCTCTACCAACCCTAGAATGGAACGGAACCATTTCCATGGATTTCACCATAGAGTCATTTCAACCTGACCAAACAATTTACGCCATGGTGGATAATTGAGTAAGTCCCATTTTATTTTATCCTTCGTCAACTTTGTATAGTAATAAACACGCCATATCCATGAAGGATATATTTAGACTACACGTCATGCCCAAGGAAATTGTATATGACAAAGATACCAAGTTCACTTCAAACTTTTGGAAATCACTAATGGTTGGTTTAGAGACCAATTTTTTTTTTAGCATCGCCTATCACCCCCAAATCGATGGACGTGCGTAAAAGTAAACCAGATATTAGAAGGTATGTTAAGAATGCATGTAATGTATCAACCCAAGAAGTGGAAGATTACCTGGTGGAATTTGGCTTCACAACAACTACCAAGAATTTTAAAGATGAGTCCCTAAAGCCCCGCATCGTGTCACCGCCATAAATCCTAAACAAAACTTTCATGTTGAAAGAAATAACAAACAAGTGACTCCGGCAAACAAACCTCGGTCGCTTCAACCATTTAAAAGTTACCTCGACTAAAAAGAGAACTCTAAGAGAGTTCAAGATGGGAGACCATGCATATCTCAAAGTTAGGCCCAAGAAAAGTTCCCTAAAAATAGGAGCTTATGCCGCTGGCAATCTCTAAAATGTGGACCCTTGAGGTTCTAGATAGAGGGGACCCGTAGCCTACAGGCTAACACTTCCTCCCACGTGCGAAAGTATTACAATGTTTCCATGTTTCATTATTGAAGAAATATGTACATGATTCTAATAATATAATTGATCGGTTTGTGATCCATGTGGAACCGGAGGGAGAATTCCTTACAAAACCTCAATGCATTACTCATACGTAAAGGAAACCCCGCTTCGAATCCGAACCATTTCACAGGTCAAGTTGCAGTGGAATCATTTTGGCCCATATGAGGCTATGTTGGAAATGGAGGATACCATGAAATGGGCATATCCGTTTTTTTTTACATCTGTACATGCATATGCGATATTGATGGAGCAGAACATCAAGGACTCTCGATGTTCCTTTAAGGAGGGAATTCAAAATAATCTTTTGTTTCCCCGGAATCTAAAAAATAACTATACCCGCCAAGAACTATAATTTAAAGTCGCGAATGATTTGAATGGACCTTAGTATAAAAGGTCGATGGATGTAAATAATTTTATGAATATGTGTTACATGACTGCTCAGAGGGGGGATGTGCTAAAAGAGACCATGATGGTTAATGAAAAGTGGTGGAAGGCACCTAGAAAGTGGCATGCTAACTTCCACCAAACCAATACCCATTTGGTCTCACCGGCCCTAATATCCAAAAGTGGCTCGTTGGCCCTGAAGTGAATTACTCACTAGGATGGTAGGTGATGAGGATCCTCATGAGTTAGTGAGGGATGGGGTGTCCCCAATCAGGTGCCTCGCATCTAACCACCATCGGACGCTTTGTGCCAACAACCCTTCTAAAGAAAAGGCAGAAAGAGGTGTGGAAGGCCGGCTGCAGGATCGCAAAGAGGGGTATGTTCCGAAGGACTGAAAAATATATAGAGGATTGATAAGAAGAGTAATGCGAGAGTAACTCATTCTCAACTTCTCGACTTAACATGACCTCGGCCTCAAAACATCATGGTCTAAGTTCGGGTATAGCGGTAAATCCATTCGAATTGCCGAGTCACTTCCGGCTATGGAAACGAAAGCACTCTTTCCTCGCCAGCTTCGTATCAAACTTGGGGTTTTTCTGATAAGTGTTACATCTCGCATCTTGAAATTAATATTCCGACATGTATGTTCATGGTTTGTGCATCATGAATGGTTTCAAAGATAAGACCAGATGTATGGTGTTTTGATATGAAATGGTGGTTGTATGCTTATATTGAAAAGACTTCACCATGTATTTATATATATATATATATATATTTGGATCGCATGCTTATGTTGGAAATACCACCTATGCAATTTACGAAATACACAATAATAATAATAACACATATATGTTTTGAACGGGTTTAGTTTTCAAGTCTGTTCTCGTGAAATTTATTCCCTTAATTGTCTCAAGTAATGCCCTAAATAGATCTCCCCAATGTACCCTCCTTGGAAAATTTTTATCCATGATCCGGCCGAGAATTTCTGATAGCGAAGTCTTAAAACCGCACGAGAGAGAATGGTCCCTTCAGACTTAATATCGCATTGACACCCGGCACGCAAGCGAAGTTCTTGTGCTCGCAAGTCCCAAAACCCCACTCGCGAACTCAAATGATGTTGGTTGAAGTGAGTTTGGTATTTCGGGTGTTTTAGCACCTGTGGTATTTAAGGTATCTTCGGTACTGCCCTGGAATTCTGGCGCGAACTCAAATGATAGCTGCGAAGAACTCCGATATTTCAAGATTTTGGGCACCAAATACCTAAGGGCGAATTCTTTGTACCCACAGTCCCGGGTCCATGGAAGAAACCCGAAATAAGATGAGCAGGTTAAAGAGTTGGTATTTCAGAGTTTCAAAGACCTGGTACCCGGCGAGTTTGTACTGCAAGTCCCAACCCCGACCATAAATCCTCGATGGAAGAAACCCAAATAAGATGAGCAGGCGAGAGTTGGTATTTCGAGGTTTCGATATCTAGGAAACCCATATGAGTTCCCCTCACTGCAGTCTCGAACTCCCCGGACATGCAAAATCCCAAATGATGTATGCGGTGATATTACGATACTTTAGTACTGCACTGGTAACACCTGCGGAGAATTCCCCTTGTACTCACAAGTCCCTAAGTCCCGATGGAGGAAACCCCAAAATACGAACGGGTTTTAGAGTTTCTATGTTTCTGACGGCCTGGTGTCCTGAAAGGACCTCCCCGTAGTCGCGACACCAACTCATATGTCCCCAAAATAGTGGAGCATGTTTAGAGTTTGCGTTTTCGTGAGCTCGATTCTCAGAAACCTGTACAGACCTCCGTCAGTCGCGACACCCCAAAATCCCGGATGAGTGAAACCCCAAAATAGTGGAGCATGCTTATAGTTTGGTGTTTTGGAGTTTCGCTCAGAGTTCCATGGTAATCTCCTGCCATCACACTCCAAATCCTCGGATGGGAAGGGAAACCCCAAAATAGTGGTGGAGCATGTTTAGAGTTTGTGTTTCAAGTTTCTCGCTCCCGGAAACCTGGCAAGGACTCTATCGCCGACACCTCAAATCCCGATGGAGGAAAACCCAGTGGAGCATGTTTTGAGTTGTCAGTCACCTGTCCTGTGTGAGATCTCCGCTTGCACACCCCGAACTCCGATGGAGTGAAACCCTGCATATGTATCACGCTTAGGAGTTTCAAAGTCGTGTAGCCATCTCCTAGAAACCCAGTGTAAGACTCTCCCATCGTCAGACATCCTCGGGAACTCCAATGGCGGAAACTCCTGGTAAAGTACCAAACTTGTTTTGGGTTGCTGTTAATCTCGATAAGTGGTTAGATCTGTTTCTGCACGCCCTGTCGGAAGAGAGAAAGGGATTGCTTGCCTCACAACTCCTCTCAGATAATGTAGTGCCTTCAGTGGGTGACCAGGGTATAGGGAACTGGCCATATGAGGGACTTTAGCAGAAAGGAGGGTCCCAGGTCTCCTGGGAGCTGCTGTCCCCGAGAATAAGGGAAAGAAAGTCGGTAACTTTCAGCCCTGTAGGGTGTGTTACCATTCCATGTGAGTCTTCACTCTGTATTTTATAGTTTTGTACACACACTGTGTACATCAGATCTTTGTGTTTATGGCTGCATCTATGATAAATTTCTTTTTTGAGCATGGCTTGGATATCCACTTATATTCTCAGACATTTCTTTATTATATCTCATCACCGAAAATAATCCGGATCACATTCAATCCCATCACATCACCACACAATCAACACTGCATCAACCATATCGCGATAAAGATAACATAGCAGTTACTCATTTCCCAACCTACTCAGTAAGGTTAGGACCTCCAAGACACATAATCAACGCCAAGTCTAGGATTCATTCATTGATTTTGACCATTTAAGGTCTCTGACCCACGATCGCTTGAAGAACATGGATATATCTAGTTCTCAACCACAATCATACCCTAAATTTTGTGACCAATTCAACAATACCAATACTCCATCATAGTTCATTTAAACACGTAGTATAATATACTAGATTAAACACCATTTACATCATTCATGTGACTCGAGTAAGAACATTCATATCATTATTCATGGAATGTACAACACAATTTCACTTAACACACATGTGAAGAATCCACACATTAAGTTCCTTAGCCAGAAATTGCTAAAATTTTCATACCATACACATACTAATCTTAATGGAAATAATTAATTCATTTCAAGTTAGACTCACAACTTTCATTTAATTCAACCTCTAATCACAATGTCAGCAAAAAATCTTAATTGGTAAAAAGATAAGTTGAAATTCTGAAAATATAAAACCACCATATTATGCATACCTAACATGATTAGTTAATCTCTATCATGGATTTGCGAAATTAAACTCTTATATTGTCTCTGATGTAAGTTGTCCTATTTTAATTGCATCATTATCATACAACACTTGTTGAAGTCGCTATTATCATAGACACAAAAAATTCCTAAGTTTTCAATACAACTTACTCCCATTTAAGTCTCACTCTAAAAGCATCCTTAATTTTATAATTTAAAACTCTTAAGGAGAATCATGATATCCCTTAAATATTCTCTCTAAATGTTCAACTAACTTAAGGTTGTTTAACCCAACTATGAAACAAGTTAACTAGTACTTAAGGTAGCTTATACTATACCCAAATTTGTTGGAAGTACCACTTCACTTTCACCAAAATAAGATATAATATAATAAAATTTTTTATCTCATATTATCAATCAGTATTGTCAAGAAACAAATTACATTCAAATGAAATTCAAATTCCAGATTTGTAAATTAATTTGGTAGCGACAATAATTTCTAAATTCTGGTCATAGTTTTAAAGTGATTAAATGTACAGTCATATATATATATATATATATATATATATATATAATAATTTTACAGTTTAGGACCTATCTTCTAGCATTCTATTCTTTGATTTTATCAACACAACAATCTTAACTCTGAGTTAACTTCCAATTCTGTATAATATTTCGGCAGCGACTATACTAAGTTCTAGTTTCCAAAGTATTTAACTAAAACATAGCGTTCAAAGAAACTCCAATCATAAATGTAACTAATACCATAGCGGTTGCTACGATTTTATTTCCCAATTCACAATTATAATTACAGTACTCATACCGAATCCATATTCAATATCGACAATAAATTCTACAACGATCAATAAAATCATTTACTTTGTAATCAATTAAATCAAAGAGACCAAGATATTCCTAAATTATCTGGATTCAAGACATTCCAATATATGCGAAAGTTAATTCCAGATCACAGTTAGATTTTATAGTGACCAACAAAGTCTGATCTCCAACTTGTAAATTGATTGCAATGATTCAACATATTTCACTTCCCAGAATTGAAAAAATATATACAGAGACAATCAAAATCCTAACAGGGTCTATTATTTAAATTTCCAACGACTCAATTGAAGTGTTATGCTTACAGAATGACGTGGAATTTTTTTAGGAACCTTAAGGAATTCTAGTTTAAGATTTAGCCAGAGATTTATCAAGACTACATGAGATTGAAATTACGATTTACAATTAAGTTTTAATTGATCAACGAAAATTTATTTTCAAAATTGCAAATAGGTTAAACAAGAACATACAAGTTCTAATTTCAAATTACAAATAGAATATACAAGATAATTTGAAGATCCAATTTTGGATTGCATGAAATCTTACAACAACTTAACAAGTTTACCATTTTAGAATTTCAAACTTGACAAGATCCAATGATTTAATTTCCAGAGCTATAAATTTAATTTGTTGTGTCCATGACAAATTCCTAAATAAGAAGATACATAATGATTTGGTATAGATCAATGATTCTAAAAATAGGGGTTGCGATTTGATTTGGCAGTGATTCAATAATTTTCTAATTAGAGGAGTTGCAATTTGATTTGGAAACTATTCAATAATTTTTTAATTATAAGAGTTGCAATTTGATTTTGCAGCGATTTAATAATTTTCTAATTACAAGAGCTACAATTTGGTTTGGCAACGAATTAAATAATTAGTTATATGGATGTACACTAATTAAGAATCTACCATCATGAAAATTCCCTTCATGATGTTGGAACAAATACATATTTATAAAACTTTAGACTTTAATAGATTTCATCCTCGTTTAAATAAAAACAACGCGCACTTGAGTCTCACCGTTGATGAAGTTTTTCACCTAATCAAACAACCCTAATATCTAAAAAGTTATAAATCCGCCTACTCATTAACGAGTCAAATCACTGAAGACTACATTCAAAAGATCGGGTTTCAGAGTTTCGCGATATAGGCATTTCAACATACAAAAATTCCAAAGTCCCGATAGCCAAAGTCACAAAATCATCTTAAGCTCTAAACCAGATTAATTAAGAATTAAAAAAGATTAACGATTAATTGATCATGCCATGATTTCATGTTTTGGGGATCCTGCACGCAACGACTATCAAAGTCCCGATAGTCGAAATCGCGAAACTGTCTTAGGTTAATCACGGTTATTTAAAAGGATTAAACATGATTAAAGTTAATTAATCGCATCGCGATTTTGCGTTTTAGGGATTGTACCTTGAAATGTTATAGGATATCTCGATATCCGAAATCATGAAATTTACTTAACGATAAGTGTAATTAACTGACACATTAACGATGATTATCACATAATTAATCCTTCGCTAAATAGTGACTCGGATAAATTCAAATCTCATCTGTGCTTTTCTCAAAAATTAATGATGTTAATAATTGATTTACGACAATCATTCCAAATGAGATCTTATACCACCGCCTAAATCTTATTCATTAAGGAAAGTAAATGCTCCGTCAGTAAAAGTATTGGTAACTTGATGCAATTAAAGTGAAGGGATATTGAACTTCAAATTTTATTGTGCATTTTTACTGAGCAACAAGTTTTCCGGATAACAAGTCTTGTGAATTTCCTGTAACAAATAGCAGAGCTCTGAGATTTGATACAATGGCTCCATGAAAATCACCTACAACGACTGGTGAAAGTTCGAGCCAAAACACAAATGTCCTCTCCGACACCTCGCCTAGAGCATAGACACTATTAAATCCTGGATGCAAGTATTCAATGTTTTACAGTATGAATTGGTAAATTGCCCAGACGATTCAAGTGACAATGAGACTGAGGACCTATCCACCAAATACAAAATTGTTTCCTAGTCAGAGATACATAAAATAGTGATGAGGCCTAGGTTCTTTCGTTACAATGATATGATCGGTTGGGCGTTGGAGAATGTGGATATCCCTACCAGAACCATTTTCAATTCACAAAAGGTCACAGTTGGGTATTTCTGGATAGAACATCTACAGGTGATGTACAAATTGTCTTTGTTATCCAATTTCGTTTATGATGCCAATTTCCTAATAGATTTTGACAAGAAGGAATGTGCCCAATATGGAAAAACCTTCTCGACTTAATTAAAGACTGGTACTCTCACCCCGAGAATTTCAGAGCCGACTCCCATGGCATATACATAGTTTATTCATTAGAACCTCACATAATGTATATAGAAATGATGATGTGTATACTCTATGGGAAAGAAGACACATCCCATTTCTATTTACCGTGGGTACCCATTATGCACACAGTAGCAGAGGGTTATTTGTTTGATTGGGCCAAGATATTGTCAGACAATTTGGTTAAGGATATTACAGAGTATCAGTCACTAAAAGCCAAAGGGAAACCAACCCCATTCTTCATGTCATCTTATATCATGGATGTCGTCTGCTTTATGACACCTTTTCCTCTAATGGGTTGGAGCTGGACTCCAAATAGTGATGAACCTATACATATTTATCATTCAAAGCTTTGGGAAGACAAGGAAAAATAATTCTTTTATGAAATCTGCAACTGGGTAGTGGTGCCGATGAAAACCGCTATATATGGTTACCCACCTCCCATAATTTTCGACAAAAATGTGACTAATCTGGGCAAGATAGCATACAGGTACATCGAGGAGAATTTATCCTATATTAGGGTTTTCGGCTGTTCGGTTCCTCCACATGCTCTACCTCAATTTTTACCAGACCGCTTGGTGTGCCACGAAGTAGGACATCAAACTGTGCTCGGAGGGATTAGTAAGGAGCTCAAAGCAGTACAGAAAAAGGTATGGCCATTTTTTCCCCTTCATATTGGTACATTTTCTCTGCTAGATTTCGGCTATTTAAAAGTGGAGGCCGCGGCCTTGGGAGAAATCATGCTGGTCAATATCAAATTCAAGAAGCACGATCCGCAGAAGATCATAGGTAACCACATGTCCAACTGCAATCTGAAAAGGTATGAACATGAAGATTCCCCTCAGGATGAAATATTTCGAGGAGTGAGGTCCTATCAAGAGGTTTTGATTCGAGTTCTATCTCTATCACCAGATAAAATAACCGAGTTTTATAATTTCCAGAAGCATCAAAGAAATAGCCTCCCCAAGGTATTTCAAGGAGAAACCTTGATGCTTCCATAAACTCAACAAGCTGAAACACAAGAGTTAGAAACAATAGGCTCCAGCAGAAAAGAGACCTGAGAAATATTGGAGAAGACTAAGGTATTGACTCAGCAAGGAGACACCATGACAACTAATGTATCATGTGATCAAGCTAAAGATCAAACTGAGACCTTGACAAGAACAACTACTGACATGGTCATGAATATTCCATCCACTGAGATATGTAGTCCTATCTAGTCCATCACACCTCTACAATACAACAAAGGAAATCTGAATGCCAAGGTTGTATTCATAGAAGACCTCACACTTATTTTGGTAGCAAAGATGCCTCCTTCAGAATTATTCTTCAGTAAGAAGAGAAGGGATGTGGTAAAAAGTGAAACACATCATAAGGAAGGTGTGATTGTTAAAAGACATAGGATGTTATTAGATGGAGGGGATTTGGAAGAGGAAGACATTTCTTCCGAAGTTGCAGGTTCATTGGGAGCTTTTGCAACAACAAACCCGTTTTCAGTCGGGAACTTAAACGAACGATTGAAGAAGAAACATTTACTGATAAGTCAATTGCAGAGTCAAGTGCAGACTGTGGAGAAGAATGTCAGGAGTGAGATCAACAAGGGCTTTGAACAAATTAGAGCCAGTGATAAATAGGAAATTCAACAGCTCAAATCCAGCCTCGACGAAATGCACAAGAATGTACATACGAGTAGAGTAAAGGCCATTCAACAAAGTGAATTGGTGAAGCAATTACAAGCCAAGGTAAACGAAGCTGAGAACATGGTTATAGATATAGATATTTTCCAAGCTTAGGCATTGGAGGTGTGTAAGAAACTAGAGTCAACACAATAAATCCTTTTCAATAAGGTAGAAGCTATCCAAGATAATTTTCGGGTAGTAGACCAATCATTGAATAACATATGTTTAAGAGAGCAAGAAGTTATTGCTTCTTAGGCCACTTTCTAGGAAGCAGTTGTGTCGTCAACTAAAGAAGAAGTGTCTGCGGTTTCTAGGTTGTCTATTTTGGAGCAAGCCAGAGGCGATATAGTACTGAATACTTGGGAAGCCAACATAGCCGAGAGTAAAAATATGGCTAAGGAAGTCAAAAAGGCTTGTGAAGAAGATTTTCAGTTATTCAACAAAGAGTCATTAGGCTTTGGAACAGATGATAGCTCTGAAGTACTGGGACAAGTTGATATAGCCCAGCATCAACTTAATATCAAGACAAACATGGAAGAGGTTCAAGCTGAAATCTTGCTATTAAAATAGATTGATATTACTCAGATAGACAAATGGCTGGTGAAGACTAATGTGTAGCTACAATCTATAATTTCGGAGGACAAGAGGATGGAATATAGATTGCCTAAATTAGAAAATAAATTATATATTTTTGAGGCAAATGAATTAATAGAACCCTCCAGGATGGTAGCACAATTTGTGAGTAAATGTGTTAAATGTATCGCACAAGGAAAGGGAAACACCTCCGGGAACCAATGAGATAACCTGTACACATCATCTGCACAGATCAAGATTGGAGATTATCTATTTCTGATCTAGACATCAAGAAAGAAAAATGCCTCTGCTAGCATGACAAAAAGACAGAAGAGACGGAAGTGAAGTGTTTTGGGTTTCACAATTTGTAACCTTTACTATTTTAGAAAGAAGGAGAATTCCAACCGTTTAGGGTTGAGAACCTTTTGTATAAATACATATTTAGAAGAATGAACAAAGGTTGCTTCTTGTCACATTGTAACTAAGAAAACTCATTCTTTGTGAGTATTAAGACAAGTACAGACATAGATTCCAAATTTTGAGTAGTTTGAGTTATGTGCCCTTCTTGTATTCCATCTCTAGTGTTCTTTATGTTACTCCTATGTAAGTGAATGATTGCAATTTAGTATAACATCTATTGTAATCAAAATTTATTTAGTTATTTGATAAGCGAACAATTTTTCCTCTGTATTTGCTATCAGCAAATACAATACCTGTAAGATATTCACTTTATCATATGTCCTTTCAGGAGTGCATTCTACATTTTCTTCTACTGCAAACAAGGTAAGATTCATCTGCAATTTATGCCTCATTTTGTTTGACAGTTTTGTAATTTTCTCCCTCATCACTCAATTTTATTAATTGACTCAAACGACGAAACACGGCCTTTGTTCTGTTCAGTTATTAATTTCATTTCAGGATTTAATTCTTACACAATTAACGGAAGAAAAAGCACTCTTAAAAAAAACCTTTCTTAATTCTTGATGCCTGACATTATGCCTTGAGCCTTAAGCTTAATCTCAGGAACAACACACGATATGCAATTAAATATTACAACGAACCTACCAACACTGATCAAGTATGCAAATTAATTATATAATTATCATACAAATTGCACTTCATGATTGTCAATTAATTTTGCAACGACCTCATTTTGTTTTCAGAAATACAAATTTAACATGCATTGATCTTCAAAATTTTAATCTTTGATTTGTAAAAGTCAATTTGCAATGACTCTACATAACTCTAAATTCAAGACTTACAAATAATTTCTACAACGAACCAAGAGAAAAACATAATCGGGGTTTGTAAATTCAATTAGCAGCCAATAAAGGAAATCTGATATTCTTGGGTTGCAAATAAATTTGGCAGCTTTGAAACCAATTCTAGGTTCCGGTTTGTAAAATAAAATGGCAGCGATTAAAAAAAAATTTAAACCTTGGTTTATAAATTTAGTTGGCATCATACAAATAGATTCCAAAATTTTGGACTGTATATTCACATGGCAACTTTCAAGAAACGTTTTTTCTTCCAGGAATTGCTATATAAGTAGTGTCTAAAACAAGATTCAACTCATAGTTCTCAATTAAATTGTTGCAGCGACCCTTTAATAATTAAATTCAGAAGCTGCAAATTGGTTTGGCAGCGATCATATGAAAGGTAAAACTTCTGGAATTGGAAATTAATTTGGAAGCGAACAACAAAATTTCTGAATTCTAGAATTGGAAATTAATTTGGCAGCAAGCAACATAATTTATGAATTCTGAGTTGTAAATTAAAATGGCAATGCACCATCTATATTCTAAATATAAATTACTCTCATAAATTACAAATTTCAGAAATACAAATATTGGAACCGATGGAGATGGAGACTTCAATGGTACGTCCCAGCTAATGCTAGGGGTACTCTTCTTCCCCTTAGCCCCCCGAGCCGTAAAGGGGCCACACACAAGAAACCAACAAACAATAGCTCCAATGCTTTCCTCTCAAGGTAGAGCTTCCACTTTTTCTACAAGTTTGGTATCCCAACTCTCACAATTAAAACACAGTCAAACCATTTTGGCAGCGTAACCTTGCCAAGAATAAGTGTGATCCATTTTCCTTCTACTCCTTTTGTTTTATAGAAATTTCTTCACTGACACATGTCATGCAAAAATAATTAACTTTTTAGATTAAATTAATTATGATTATTCACCCACACACTTGTCACACTTTCCCCAAGTTGCACAAGTAATTACCATTTTTATTTTATTTAAAAAACCAATTTCCCTCACATTCCCCAATGTGTTCCTATTTTCGCTCTTAGTTGTACCTTTGTTCCCCAAATTCTCATTTAATGAGTGTCTCCTAACTAGATATTATTTAGAGTTGGATTAATAGTCTTCTTCTAGTTATACTTAGTGGTAGCTTGACTCTATATACCATTCTATGTGTACACCTATTCTCTCATATTTTATTTCTTTATATTTTAAAATCCCTTTTATTATTTTCATGCACACATGTGCATTTTATCCAATCTTTAGATTTTTCTCACTTTTTCCTTAAATTGATTTATCTCAATCCTTTTAATTTATTTAATATTTTTATTTAGTCCCCTAATTAAAATTAGACTTAGGCTTAGTCTTAGAATTAGGCCTAGACTTTTATTGGATTTATAATTAATAAATTCACTGTTTAATTAATTAATTTAATCCAACGAGGTCTAATCATTTCAATGTTTTCTAGGCCACCTAGATTTATTGACTCAAGTTTTTAATTACGCAACGTGCCCTTCAAGATGCACCTCCGTGCTCCAAGGGTGCCACTTGCCTTTGAGCGGTTTTGGAAGTTTTTGTGACCCTTGGAGTCAACACTCCACTCAGTCAACCTTGTGAGAGACTAAGGGATTCTAAGGAATAAGGAATCCACCTTATTGTGTGCCCCTTAGAATATTCGTGAGCGACTGTCTGAGTCTACCCTCACGACATCATGGACCTCTCAAAATAGGTAATTTTTAACCTATAGTTCCGACCATGGTGGGAGTGATAGTAGGATGTGACGTGGATGCTTGCACACCTATCCCTCAATGTCTGGTTTCCATGCATGGCCCTTCTACTCCTTATGTGAGTCGAATTAGCAATCATAGTCAATCCTACATCCACTGACAAAAATATTATCAATAATCTATATACATAATCATACTGAAATCAATAATTTGTCATATGTGTGTAAAATGAAATACTCAAACAAATACAATCCACTCCTTGACTCAATCCGAAGTCCAAGGAATTCCATCGATGCCATCTACATCCATAACCTATCATGTGCCTTGCACACTCAGGAAAACTAGTCAATAACATATGTTAATACATATACATCAATTTAACAACATGTCACAATACATCGTTATCATCATATACAACCCATGATCGAAACAAAATCATATTATACCATAATCGGATCACTTGCACGGAAGTGTCCTCAAAGACTATGTCAATAAAAATGTGCTCAACAGAGTGGGATGTTACAGTTTACTAACATTACATATGTCATATAGAAAATTGGGGTCTGGGCAGACATAAGGGAGAAATATTAATAAGGGGTTTGCAAAGAAAAACAAAATCATTTCTTTCGATAACGAAACTTTCCACAGTCCTCCCAATGTGACCACAAGGAAAATACACAGGTTTCCAATATATTTTCAAACAATGGAATGATAATATGAAGGGCCAAAAAACTTCCAAGGATTGGGTAGAGGGCATGGCATTATACAATAATCACAAAAACCCAACTTTTCTTTTTATTTCACAGAGAAAACCCTTCGAAATTTAATCACAAGAAATGAGTGAAACCGAATGTATTCGCCATAATCATTTTCCAACAATCATACCATAATAACCAACATTCATTTTGGGTGCAACAAAACCACATACTTCAAACATAATGGAATGCTAAACAAATTTCCAAGCTTGAAACGTTTAAATGTCGACATGAAGAAACCCAATGCAATTTGCACAACTAGAAAACCCACATACACCCACTGTAATATTCAGAAGGCAAACACACTCTGCATGCGAACTCTAGTTCCAACACAATGATTTTTTTTAGAGAAGAGTTACAACTCATGAATGGAGGGATAAGATCGAACATACCTATGAGGAAAATGCCAGAAAGCTAATAGCACCACTATTATCCCAAAGTTCGAGAAAAAAAGAGGCAATGCTAACTGAAGCAACCAAAACACGCGCGAGTATAGTGAAGGTGGCGAATTCAAGATAGGGTAAGAAAGACATGCAATAATTGCATGTTGTTTCCCCTCTTTTCTCATTAATTTCCATGAACCACATCCAAGTACGAGTGCACCCAAACTTGCAAACATTTTTCAATAAAATACATAGTTAACCATGTGTGCCACCAAACATATCATTTCCAATTCAAAATCGAATCTCCCCCCCACATAGATCTCATAAGTATTATATGTCCATTCAATACTTAGAACCAAAGTATACCCCACATTTCTTACTAACGGAGGGTTTACATTCCATAAAACATATCAATTGTCCACAATATATAATAAGTATACCATAAGTGCAATACACCATAACTATACACCAAAATATATGTGTAGCAAGAATGAACCAAGATGCTTATCAAAACAAACATTTTATCCCTCTTTTTCTTTTTCAAATCAAATTGCCAACACACTCAACATTCATCCATTGCACATGGAAACCATATCGAATTTATGGGTTTATTCTCAAATTGTAGAATCATTTTTGCAAGGTAGTCATGAGTGCAAATCAAAGAAGCGTCTTTCATCAATATTTACATAAGGGGGTCACACCTATTTAGCATATTATTATATATATATAAGTAATAAGGCATTGCAACCCATTTGTAGGTAGGGATTCCATGTTGTGCTTTTGGGCATCAACAAATTGGTGAATCCACAGGGAAATTTGTTCTCAATAGATTTAGAACTCAGAATGTTTGGTTTCATAGACCAATAGAAGTAGGTGATTAAAAACTGTTGAAAAGAATAATTATGCAACAGGGGGAAAAATGATGGTTTAAGGGAAATGATGAGATGGGACTTCAGGAAATTACTTATGGGAAGTGAGATGTATGAGGGGAGTTGGTACTGTATGCATAACAATCGAATAAGATTCATAACTGATAATTCTTTTTAGAATTTCAAGGAGAATGCTTTTGATATTCTCCTGAATCTCAGGATGGATGGATGAAATGGATAATAGAAACAAGGAAGAAAACAAAACCAAGTATACTACAAAAATATTGAAAGAAAAAATATATTCCAGAGGTGTCTCAAAGGAGGACATCATAACAGTTGTGTGTATCTTATTTTTATCGATCAACAATACTTACATAATGACATTGTTATGGAAAAACTGATCCAGACTCTATTTCTGATGACCGTGTGAAACCAACAAAAAAAATAAAAACCTAATAAACCCAAGTAAGAAAAAAAAACAGTAAAAAGATGATATACAGTAGTCATGTTTACAAAAAAGGCCAATGATCAAGATGGTTCCACATAATTTTTCATGTGGGAACCATTAGTACTGTAAGAAAACAATTGCTCCTCCAAATCCTTTAAAGGTATCAGTTTGTGCCAAGGATAAAAGCGATTTTGAAAGGACCTAGCCACAGTTTTTGGAATTTAGAATGTATCCCTCTTTCAACATGGGATGACTCCCATAGTAGGACTTTGTCTTCAATATTGAATTCAACATCCTTTGCTCGTTTGTTAAATATTTTTTCACCATTTGTTTCCTTCTTTTTAGGTTCTCCAAGACAAAGTTTCTTTGTTCTTCTAGGGATAACAATGCATTTATCCTTTGGCGAACATTAGAAGAATTTAATTCTCCAGTCTATGACATCAACCATAAGGAGGAAATATCTATCTCAATAGGTAGAACAACCTCTTGTTCATATACGAGTTGAAAGGGAGTAACTCCTATACTTTCTTTGGTGGTTGTATGGTCTGCCCAGACGGAATAAGTGAGAAGTGTGTGCCACTGGCGAGGTTTTTCTTGTAAATGTGTTGAACCTGCACATAATAGATCTAGATAAACAATAATACATACATTTGCAGAGATAATTTGACAAAGAATAAGAAGGAGAGAAATAATAGAAGAATTCTCATTAACCGTTGTGAATAATGAATAATTTACACATGATATACTTTGTATAACTCAATGAGTGTGAACTGGAGGAGAACCAATTCTCCATAGTGGTGGTCTAGAGTGATATGGAACACACACAAACAATTATGGGAGTGAAATTCCACCTAGTATAGTCTCTCATACAGTTACGGGAGTGAACTTCCACCTAGTCTAGTCTCTGAGGCATTTACAAGAGTGAATTGCCACCTAGTTGAGTTAACTAGTCAACTAGTCTTCAGTTAACTGACTGAACAAAGAGTATTGAGGATTTAACTCAGGAAATCAAGGGTAATGCTCCAGTATGGTGATGATCCCAAGGAAAGTGCACATTAGATGGTGATGATCCCAAGGAAAGTGCACATTAGATGGTGATGATCCCAATGTTGCATGGTGACAAAACCAATGCATCATCTAAACTCAACTCAAGTAGTCAAACTGAAGTGTGAACTGAAAGAGAATATTCTCTAGGTGGATTATTCTCCCCTAAAATATAGGAGACTGGATAATGACTAATAAACAAGGAAAAACCTTAGGAAAAATAAATCTTAGGTGTGTGTGAAGTAACTCCAACACCCCCCCTGAACATCACTATGGTGAAAACAAAGAATGGGTCCCGACAATGAGGCCATGTTAGGTACCCAAATACAAAAGATACACTAAAAAAAAGTGAGGAAAGAGGGAAAACCTCATGGGAAAAATCCCCCCTTAAGGTACAATGCGTGTAAAAAGAAGAGCTATAGTTGCTAGGAAATTGTGTCCTTCAGTCGAAGACAACTTCAGAGAGAATGAAATTTCTTCTCAGTGAAGGTCTTGGTGAAGAAGTCTTCCTTCTTTTCTTCTGAAGGACAAAAATGTAAGTTGATGATCCCCTCGCGTACTAAGTCCCGGATGTAGTGCATGTGGATATCGATGTGCTTCATCCACTGCCTCTAAACTGGATCTCTGCAGAATTTTAGAGTGCTCTGTTTGTCACACCAGATGACAATCGACCAATAAAACTAAATGCCCAACTCAGTGAGAAAATGTTGTAGCCAAATAGCCTGAATTGTTATGTTAACTATCCTTCTGTACTCTTCCTCGGCTGAAGATAGAACAATGGAAGCTTTCTTCTTGCTTGACCAACAGATAGGCCCGGAACCAATACTGAGTGAGTAACCAGATGTGGACTTGCGATCAGTGCTATCGCCAACCCAGTCGAAATCAGTAAACCCAATTAGATATAATGTAGTGTTTGTTGCATAATGAATCCTAAAGGCGATGGTTCCCTGTACGTATCGAAAGATACGCTTTGCATCCTTCCAATGTAGCTCATGTGGCTCTTGCATGAACTTTGAAACTGTGCCAATTGCATATCAGAGGTCTAGTATGGAGTGTGTGAGATACAACAAGATCCCCACTAGCTATATGTATAGTGTGCTATCAACTAGTGGAGTCTCCACGCCATCCTCAAGTTTGAGTCCTAATAGGAAAGGAGTCGGAGCAGAATTGTAGTTTGTCATGTGAAATCTCTCAAGGAGATCTCGTGCATACTTGGCCTGAGACAGTTTGATGCCTGATGCATCTTGGATGATATCGAGTCTAAGTAAGAATTGTAGCAGACCCATGTCCGTCATAAAAAACCTGACATGTATAATCCTCTTGATCACGACAATCGTTGAATTCAAGCACCCGGTGATCAGAAAATTATCGACATACATAACTAAAATTAGAAGTGAATCAACCATCCTAAGAATGTAGACATTCAGGTCTAATTTACAATGTACAAAGTTCCATGACAAGAGGTAGGAATCCATCTTGGCATACCATGCCCTCAGAGCCTGCTTGAGGCCATAAAGGGACTTCTTCAGTCGACAGACCAAAGATGAGTCCTACATAAATCTCTGGGGCTTCTCCATGTATATCTACTTAGAGATATCATAGTAAACAAATGCATTCTTCACGTTCATCTGATAGAATTCCCATCCCTTGGCTACCGCAATGGAAAGTTCCAATCGTATGGAATCCATATTTGCTACTGGAGTGAAGGTATCATCATAGTTAATAGCATGAATCTGTTGAAAGCCTTTGGCAACAATCCTAGCTTTATATCTACTAATTTTTCCATCCTCTACACTCTTGGTCCTATAGACCCATATGCATATAAAAAGTTTCATCCCATAAGGAAGGGGAACCAGATCCCAAGTCTAGTTCTCAAGGAGGGAGTTGTACTCCTCCTACATTGAAGATCCCCAAAAGGGATTTCCAACAACCTCGCCATAATACTGTGGATCTAAAGACTGAACCATGAAAATATTCCTGGAGGGAAATGGTTCAGTGGTAGTGAGTGCAACAGGAGGCTCCTCAAAATCATATCGAGTCCTCCTAGTATCGTCTGGATCACCAACGAGATCCCCTGCATCCTGAAGAGTAGTCTCTGCCCACTTGGGCCTCTCCTCTCGCTCTGCAACTACATCTGGATGCTCTGAATCTGCATATGAATGTACTACATATGAATCTGAATCATCTTATTCCTCTAAATCATAACTCCTATCTGAAGAAGAGTCTGCATGTGCATGCTCATAATCTTGGATAGGTGGAAGAATGAATTTGTCTGCATGAGACTACTGAGGTACATGCGAGACACTTTCCTCGAATTGGACACTATGCTCAATGATGATTCGGTCCATGGAAAGATAAATAAGCCTATATCCCTTCACACCATCGGGGTATCCAACATAAATTCACTCAGTGCTCTGTGGATCAAGGGACTTCCTCTTTTTAGAGGGAATTCGGGCCCATGCACATGAATCAAAAATGTGAAAGTGAGTCACTTCCGGTTTGATTCCGCTCCAAGCCTCATAGGGGGTCTTATCCTTCACAAATCTATGGGGAGATATGTTTTGAATGTATGTTGCACAATTAAGTGCTTCAACCCATAGTATCTGTGGTAGTGACTTTTCATGCAACATGCAAGATGCCATCTTCTTTAGAGATCTGTTTTTCCGGTCAACAACTCGGTTTTGCTATGGAGTATAGGGAACTAACTATATGTTGCAACTAAATAACTGCCTCATGGAAAGGATTGTGGATATCATGATCTACATACTCTCCCCCATTATTAGTTTGGAGGACTTTGATCTTATTTTCAGAATGTGTATCAACCAGGGCTTTGAAATCTTTGAGGTGTTGAAAGACCTCAGATTTTTTCTCGAGAAAGTAGATCCATGTAAAACGTGAAAAATCATCATAAAAAATGAGAAAAAACCTCGTTTTGCTGATGGATGGATGCGGAAAAGGACCCATAAGGTCATTGTAAATCAGATCTGAAGGTGCAAAATCTCTCTGAGACTTTCCTTTGTCAAATTTCTCTTGAGGGTGTTTTCGGAGAACATATCCCTCACACACTCCCTTGGAGAAATGGATGTCTTGCAGACCATCAACCAATATTTTCTTGATAATCTGTTGCATGTATCTAAAATTCAAATGTCCAAACCTTTCGTACCATATCCTACTATTTTCATCAGCATGAGTAAGCAGTAAAGCAGAATCAGGTTCAATGAATTCATAAAATGTATACAATCTAGACTGATGATTCACCTCACCAGTAGCAACCCCAGAGTTGGTTTGCATGTCGTAGATGTACACATAATTTGGTGTGAATATGAATTTATTTCTGGTTCCAGAATTCGTCATCTTATACACAAAGAGAAGGTTGATAGAAAGTCTGGGAACATGCAGCACATTCTTGAAGCATCCATTGGTGAGTTCAATCCTTCCTTTGTCGATGACTTCGACAGAAGACTTGTCCCCCATCAGAATAGGAGGAAATTTGCATGAATCCAAAGAAGAATGCACTGCTTTTGAGGAAACCATGTGATGTGATGCTCCTAAATCTACGATCCAAGCATCGAGAGAGGAGTTGATGGAAATCAAGGCACGGCTAGAATTTCCTTTCTTGGAATTCAGATGTTCTGGCTTCTTCTTCTTGGCACCCTCGGGGATGCAATATCCAAGGTTGTTTTGATGAAGTATTTGAGACATCAGATCTATTTTTTTTTTCATGCATGTGGAATACGAATGGAATCCTTTGTGACAGTACACACATTTCTCCCCTTTTCCCCTTTGGATTCGCATGCATCGGTGAAGGGTTTTGTGTACCCTTCCTTCTTCGGATGTGCATGAGATTTCCGTTTACCTTTAAATTTATATTTCTGATATTTTTGGCTGCCATCATGCACAGTAAGTGCATGCGCCCTTGGGCCTTTGATTGTGCCCATGTTGATAAGCTTGGTTTGCTCTTGTGTCAGGGATTCGATAAAGTCCTCAAGAGAAGGCATCTTCCAGGTGGATCTAGGGGCAGATCTGATAGAATGGAATGTGGATACGAATACAGATAATTTAGGAACAAGCTTGGAGATTATGGTGAGAACCATTTGTGTCTCTTCCTTCGATTTATCAACCCCGCAAGCTTTGAGTTGTGACAGTAAATCCTTGAATTTTGTAAAGAAATATTGGATATTGTCAAAGATTTTTGGATCTAATGTGAGCAGCTCCACCTCCAGCATGTGTCCCCTCATCTCATCCTATTTTTCAAAGAGCCCTTCCAAGGTAGTCCAGGATTCATTGGGAGTCTTACAAGAAGATATATGAAAAAGGCGATCGAGAGAAATAAGAATGCAAATTGTTTTGAGTGCCTCATCCATGCGATTTAAATACTTGGATTTTTCTATGGATGATATCGATTATGTATCTGTATTCAAGGTTAACCTATACAACCCTCTGGTTCGGATATGTATGGCTATTTTCACCTTCCATGCAAAATAGTTGTAAGGTTTAAGAATGCATTCTTTTTGGAAATCCAGCTTTCCGTTGTCTTCAATCTTTTGTACCTGCAAAAATTTTGGTGTAGATTTTGCTCAGCAGTCTGTTGGCTCTGATACCATGTAAATGTATTGAAACTACAAAAAATATATCTATATAAACAATAATACACACATTTTCAGAGATAATTTGAGAAATAAGAAGAAGGAGAGAAAGAATAGAAGAATTCTTATTAATCGTTGTGAATAATGAATAATTTACGCATGATATACTCTGTATAACTCAATGAGTGTGCACTAGAGGAGAACCAATGCACCATAGTGATGGTATAGAGTAATATGGACACACACCAACAGTTATGAGAGTGAACTACCACCTAGTCTAGTCTCTCAGGCAGTTACAAGAGTGAATTGCCACCTAGTCTAGTCTCTCAGGCAATTACGGGAGTGAACTGCCACCTAGTTGAATTAACTAGTCAACTAGTCTTCAGTTAATTGAATGAACAAAGAGTAGTGAGGAGTTAACTTGGGAAATGAAGGGTAATGTTCTAGTCTGGTGATGATCCCAAGGAAAGTGTGCATTAGTTGGTGATGATCCCAATGTTGCATGGTGACAAAACCAATGCAACATCTAAACTCAACTCAAGTATTCAAACTGAAGTGTCAACTGAAAGAGAATATTCTCCAGGTGAAATATTCTCCCCTTTAATATAGGAAACTGGATAATGACTAATTATGACTAATAAACAAGGAAAAAACTTAGGAAAAAGAAATCCTAGGTGTGTGTGAAGTAACTCCAACATGTCTTCTATGATTCTCTTTATGATCCTAACTAGATTTTGGTTAGTCGACTCTGCTTGCCCATTTCCATGAGGGTAATAAGCATATGAAGTGAAATGTTTGACACCTAAATTAGCCATAAATTGGGTCAATTTTGCATAAATGAAGGATGGGACATTGTCTGTAATGATCTCTAATGGGATGCCAAATATGGAAAATATATTAGATTCTAGGAAAGAAACTACATGCTGATATTGTGCGTGTCTAAGAGGAACAACCTCGGTCCACTTAGTAAAGTAATCAGTGGCTATCAAAATAAATATATGCCCTATAGAAGATGGAAGGTTGATAGGACCAATAAATTCTAGACCCCACATAGAAAAAGGGAAATCCGAGAGGACGGGTTTTAAAAGCATGGCATAGAGACGTTCTTTCCCAATGAATTTTTGGCATTTATCATAGGATATTGAAAATTTATATGAATCACAGAATATTAAAGGCCAGTAATAACCATTTCTTATGATCTTAAAAAATATAGCCTCAGTAGAAAACTGACCACCTATGTGAATGACAGAAGTTGATGATCCATGGATCTCGCGTAATCATTTATGTGCTTCCTCATCATTTACACATCGAAGTAACAAAACATCAATAGACCTCCTAAACAAAAGGTCTCCTAAAATGATATACTTGGAAGCTTCAAGGTGAAGTCTCCTTCTCTGGTGAGGATCCAACCCATCTGGACACTTTTGATACTGCAAATAATACACCATATTTTTATACCAAGGATACTCAGATAGAGAAATATTCTGATTTTCAATATAAAATATCTTTGAAAGAGGACTATATTGGTTGACAAGTTCTTCACCTGGTTCAAGGTGTTGAGCTAAGTGAAGGGATAGGTCTTGTCCCTTGATTGTATTCAAATTCATGATCATCAAATAATGCTCCTGAAATTTGGCAAGCCAGTGTGCAAGGTTTCTTGAAAGGTAAGTTTGTGAAAGCAGAAACTTGACAACGAGCAAAGAGACTTTTACCTGCGCATGTTTTCCCAAAATAAAGTTTATCATATAAGAGTACTTGATCTCATCATATGATAAACTTTGACTCATGTAAGATACAAGTTTTTCATTTTTTTGGTCATCACGTTGTAAGAAGGTAGCATAAATTGCTTCCTTGGTGGAATTGGTATATATGATCAAGTCTTTCTCAAAATTTGGTTTTGACACAATTGGTGTGGAACTGATTTATTTCTTAATCCTAAGGAAATAATTCTCGAACTCATATATCCAAGAAAAACAACGATCCTTCTTCAGAAGATTATGGATTGGTTTAACCATGACAACAAAATCAAGAACAAATCTACAGACAAAATTAATAATTCCCATGAAATCTTGAACTTCTTTCTTGGAGGTGGGGGAAGGGAAGTTTAGAATGGCAGTAATCCTCTTGTGATCTATACTTATCCCTGAATCAGAAATAATGTGACTGAGGAGCTTACCTTTCATGACACAGAAAATGGATTTGGAAGGATTTAAGGAAATGCCAAATTTTCTATAGCGCATGAGAACTTTTCTAAGATGATTGAAATGATCCAACTGGTTTTTAGAATAAATAGTCAAGTAATCAAGATAAAATTGGATAATATTACCGATTAGATCATCAAAATATATCTGCATAAATCTTTGAAAGGTGGCACCTGCATTAGATAAGCCAAAGGGCATGTGTTCATAAGAAAATGTGCCCCATCGTGTGGTAAATGTATTTTTATACCTATCAATCCTTTTTACCTTGATTTGATTATACCTAGAAAAATCGTCAAGTAGGGACATCATTTGAGACCCTGCAACCTGTTGTAAAATCATTTCCATATTAGGAAGTGGAAAATGGTCTTTGAAACTTACTCTATTCAATGTGTAGAAATCAACACATAATCTGATCTGACTGGTAGTTTTCCGAATAGGGACTAGATTTGAAACCCAGTCAGAATACTTAACTGGAAAGATTATATTAGCTTTCAACAAATTTTCCAATTCTTTTCTAATAGTGGCTTTGAGCGCAGGGTTAATAGGTATTTTTCTTTTCCTAACTCGTTTTACCCCTTCCTTGATAGGAATGGCATGTTGTACGAGAGTAGGATCAAAACCATGAATATCCTCGTATGACTAGGAAAAAATATCTTGAAGTTCATGGAGTAATTATGTGAATTTCTCTTTTTCTTCATCAGAACATTGGGCACCTAATTTAATGATCTTTGGAGATTCAGATGTCCCAATATTCAAGGAAATGGTATCACCAACTTTCCTTTTCTACTCCTCTTCCTTATCTATTTCTTTGTTTCCTATATCACTTGACAAAAATGAACTTTCGAGAGGAGTCAATCCTTTATGAAATTTGTCATCTTCAATAGAGATGATTTCTTTGGGATTAAATGATTCATTTTGTATGAAAGCACAAATGCCTTCGTCACTCAAGAAAACCTGCCATGATTCTACATTATCAGGGATGTGAGGACGATAGAGATTGGAATGTGCAATCGGGTCTTTGAGGTAAACGTTTTTGGTAGGGGATGTTGCAAAAAAAACTAACCTATCAGCCATTTAATTAAGTTCCCTCTTAACATGAGTGGTGTTAAATGATAACAGATTTGAAATCAACATCCAAATAGCTTGAGTATAATGTTTAAGTAACTTATTTCTTGGTGAATAAATATTACATACAAGATTCACGACAAGTTCAGAATCACCAAAAACTGTAAGGTGGCCAGAACCAAGGTTATATGCATTTTTTATGCCTAACAATAATTCATCAAACTCAGTGACATTGTTTTTGCAAGAAAATTCCAACCTATAAGAGAAATTGTGGATTTTACCTATAGGATAATATAGAATGATGTCGGCTCTATTACCTTCGTTTGAACATGAGCCATCGAAATTCATGTGCCACATGCCATCATCAAAATAAATTGGTTCAAGTATAGTGTTACCTTCATTAGAAAATATAGAGTACACTCCCAGATCTTCTTCAAGATAATTTAAATTAGGTTGGGGAACACTCTCTATATACAGTGAAATTATTCCTTGTAAGTTTTAAACCTATGAAGTAAAGAAATGTATACAGATTCTTAAGAAAAACAAAAATTAATCAATCACTCATACACACAGTACACATTTATTTACACTGGAAACCCTTAACCGGGAGAAAACCAGCCTTCCTTGGTGTTGCACCTTTCAACTCTTCATTATATTAATTTCACCATTCACAATACAATATATACAATATTTTAGTTATTATGTAGCTACCAAAACCCTAATCCCTTAATCCAGGATTAATTTAGAAAACCGCTAAAAATAGCAAAATCCACTAAAATAACGTAAAGTTTTTTTTCAGGGCATTTCCCTGAACCTTGTCAGCTCTAGGATACTTCCCGGAGCTGAACATTGCACATATATAGGGGGGGGGACCTCCCCCCCCTGGGACCCCCCAGGAAAGTGCTCGACAAAAATGACGCACCCACACACACACATGCAAAGAATATAATGCATACCCAACATTCTCCCACTTATTGTTTTCTTTGCATACAAGGGTTCACAGGGTTACATAGTCAACAATCCAAGGCAGCAATGCCCATTATTCCTTTACACTAGGATAACTTATCTGTGCTTACAGACTTTGTCAATGAATCTGCAACATTCTTCAAAGTGTCATCCTTTTCTAGCAGCACCTTCTTTTCTTCAACCATGCCTCTCACAAAGTGATATTTAACATCAATATGCTTTGTATTCGAATGATAAGAAGGGTTCTTTGCCAGGAATGTTTCACTATGACTCTCACAATCTAATCTCACTGCTTGTTGTACCAACCCAATACCTGAACATAATCTCTGTAACCATATTGCTTCCTTTCTTGCATGATTGGATGCCATGTATTCAAATTTTGTAGTTGAGAGTGCCACTACAACTTGTTTTTTTCTCATCCAACTGATTTATCCTCCTAATAGGTTAAAAAAATACCCACTTTTAGATCTTCTACAATCCAGATCTCCAGCCCAATCTGCATAAAAAAACCTAAGTATTTCCAATACTAGTCTTCCTTGGTAGCACAATCTATAACTGTTAGCACCACACAAATACTTGAAGACCCTCTTTACTGTTGTCCAATTCTCCTTCCCTAGTTTTGACAAATACCTGCTAAAAAATCCCACTGCGTGTGCAATTTCCGGTCTAGTACAAACCATTGCATACATCAAACTACCAACTGCACTGGCATACAAAACATGGGACATGTCCTCTTCTTATTCATGTGTCTTGGGACACTGACCTACAGATAAATTTACACCTATAGGAATAAGAACCTTGATCGGTTTACTTCCATGCATATTAAACCTTTGCAATATCGTCTCAACATATTTTCTCTTATTCAACCAGAGTTTCTTGTTTTCATGATATCTTTTAATTTCCATTCCTAGAATGAAGTTTGCAACACCAAGATCCTATAAATGTGTTGAACCTGCACATAATAGATCTATCTAAACAATAATACACACATTTGCAGAGAGAATTGGAGAAGAAGAAGAAGGAGAGAAAGAATGAAATAGTTCTCATTAATCGTTTTGAATAATGAATAATTTACACATGATATAATCTGTATAACTCAATGAGTGCGCACTCAAGGATAACCAATGCACTATAGTGGTGGTATAGAGTGATCTAGACACACACCAATAGTTACGAGAGTGAACTTCCACCTAGTCTAGTCTCTCAGGCAGTTACGGGAGTGAACTGCCACATAGTTGAGTTAACTAGTCAACTAGTCTTCAATTAACTGAGTGAACAAAGAGTAGTGAGGAGTTAATTATGGGAATCAAGGGTAATGCACCAGTTTGGTGATGATCCCAAGGCAATTTCGAATTATCATGGTGATGATCCCAATGTTTCATGGTGATAAAACTAATGCAACATCTAAACTCAACTCAATTAGCAAACTGAAATGTGAACTGAAAGAGAATATTCTCCAGGTGGAATATTCTCCCCTAAAATATAGGAGACTGGATAATGATTAATTGTGACTAATAAACAAGGAAAAACCTTAGGAAAAATAAATCCTAGGTGTGTGTGAAGTAACTCCAACACCCCCCTTGAACATCACTGTTATAGCAAGATTTGCCTCACCATTGCTATCTTGCATAGAGGGCCTTTTTTCATTTCCCTATGTGGACTTGTCATCCCTTTTTGATGAATCCAGAGCCAAAAATATACATTTTTCCACATATACGCTCCCTATTTTCTATACAAGATGTGTATATGCTGGCTGCTCCACTACAAATCGTGTACATCGGGATTTGTGCCAGAAAATACAAAAATGAAGTCGGGTTTCCATGCCACGACAGGAGATCTCTGATCCTTGGCCTTCCATTTATTGGAAACATTTCGACTTGGCCCTTCGGTTGCATTCTGAAGGCTATAAAATCACAATTCTGAGCTATGGAAAAGAGGAGAAATCATTCAACTTTGAGAGAAAAGTTACTCTAGAGAAATTACTTCATATTGAGTCTGCATCCCTTTGTCCCTCAAGTCTGAACATAGTCTTAAGCCCCCAAGCTCTTTCCCTATTGTTGAGAGAACCTTATTGTCTCTCTCCTATGAGCTTGCCTTTGCTGGAGGATTGAAGTGGTGGAGGCCCAGTTGGAAGGAACTTGGTTCCTTGGCTTCGAACCATGCCGACTATTGGTATCCCAGTAGTAGCCGAGCACAAATGAGTAAGGTGACTTCCTTCACAAGTCCTGCAAAGGAATTTAGGCTTACGTCTGAGACATCTAGGATTATCGATGTGACTAGAATGGGAAAGAGAGTCATCTCCTGATCAATGAATTTTTCAAGTGTTAGACACTGGCTCCTTTATTCACACTTGTAGGAATGTACTCGGTGCCCTGATACCTACTTTCATTATTGGTAGGTTGTCTTGCGTTTGTTAATGGTATACCTCAATGATCGGTAATCAAACGATGTCTCATTGTGTTCGACCTCAACTCCTTTATTTTCCACATGGATCTGCATTGTATTCTTGGCAACCATGTATCCAAAGTCAGTACAGAATGTAATGAGCAATTGAGTTCATCCAACTGGTTCTCTACCACTCCACTTCTGAGTTATTTATAATGTATTTCGGCCATCATACTCCTCTGATCTCACACATTAGGGGGCATCTGTTATAGCAAGATTTGCCTCACCATGCTATCTTTCACATAGGACCTTTTTCCATTTCTCTATGCAGACTTGTTGATGCAGGAGCATGGTAAGCAGCAAGCAAGCGCAAAGATGGAAGACAACTGGAAAGCACCAGCGCACATTGTTTTTTAAAATGTTTTGAAACATTAATGTAATAGTTAAGAGAGTGTGTACTTCCATGTTGTAAATAGATCTTGAGCAATCCGCTCTCATCTGTAAGGTGTAGAGGCATTTATAGGAAGTTAATGTAAGTAGGTAGATTTAAATGCAGATTAGACAGTTTAGAGCATAGGAGGGAAAACCAAATATAGACACCCTCATCGTGTATCATTGTAACATTAACATTAACATTATCAATTGAGCATAGAGAATAGAGGAGAAGAAGCAAAGAGTTGTGTAGAAGAACCCATGTACATAAGTTCTGAGATTAATATCTGAAGCTTTGATTCAGACTCATGGTGTTCAAATACTTTCTGTGTATACATGTTGAATGTTATGTTCATGGTTGTTTTAATATTTCTATTGTACATTTGATTTTATGCTATGTATGTATGATTTCATGTTAAGTATTTGAAGTCTGAGAGAGTAAGGGAATGAGTTTCAATTGTTTCTCTATATGAGCAAGATTTCCTGCAAGGAGTGCAGTGAAACGTCCGCAAGGAGTGCGTCGACGGGTTCAAAGTTCATCTCTGAAAGCTGAGGAGGGATACCATTGTTCTCATCTTCTGCAGAAGTGAAAGTCAGGCACAGAAGCCGTGCAAGGTGTGTGCAGGCTAGTTGGAAGTTTAGAACTTGTCAACCAAGGAGAGGGTTGATGAATGTTGTCACAAGGAGTTGCATAGAGTCAAAGGATTCAAATACTTAGACGTATTTGAAGAGTGCCGCAAGGAGTGCATGTAGAAATATCATAGGAGATTTGAGTTAGTGAAAGGAATCTCAAGAGGATTAACGTCTTCAAGGTGTGAAAAGAAGAAGAGGGGTTCTAGCCATCATGCAGAGGCCAAGTCATAGTGAGGAGGATTACTGAGGTGACTCAGAGAAGAAGTTCTTTGAGGAAGAGTTTGAACGGTCGAAATTCTTCGAGAGGAACCCCGAAACAGCGAGGATCGTTGGATCTGCGGAAGCTATGAGAGGGATAACAGTCAAGACAGAGTCATCCTTTGGATAGCCTAATTTAACATCAACCGTTGATCAAGATTTCTGGGGCCGTCAGATTTTTTCAGAGTTTCGGACTTCGGAAGTCCGTGTTGCAAGTTGGGTCTTGACACATCAAGTACCCGAAGTCCGAAAGAATTCTTGTCGAGGTTTGTGGAAAACCGCAAGGAGAAGTACCATTTCAGTATTTCAGAACTTCGGAGATTGGAAGGTGGAGAGGACAGAGAATTCAAGCGTTAGCATATTGAATTCCCGGTACACGAAATTGCGTTGACTGTTGGATCAAGGGAGAGTTCATAGCCGTTGATCCCCTTGAAAGCAAAACCTTAGAGTTTTGGCAATTCGAGAATCGGAAGTTCGGGAGTCGAGGGGAAGAGTTTCATGACATCGCAACTTCCAAAATTGCGAAAGGAGAAAAACCGAAATTGACATCAAGAAGGGTCAAGTGTTGGCATTTTGGGTTTCGGAGGTCGAAGAGGTAAGGCGCTCAACCACGGGATTTGCGAAATCACGAAGTCTAATATCCCGAAATAGAGGAGGAATTTCCTCAAAGTGTTGTTGTGGGTAGATTTCCCGAAAGGGAATTAGAAGAGCTAGTCGAGATCTCGAGCTAAGGAAAAGATCTTGTGTGGATCTTGACCTGTGGGTTTGGGGAGGGGTCTGCATCATTTGGTATCAAATCATAGGAAAAGTTTCTTTGCTTTCTGTAGCAGGGAAAGGAGGAATTTTACAGCCATGCCACTGAGAAGAAGAGATAGGCAAACACACGATCCACCAGAGGAAAGGGAAATGCCAAGAAGGAGGGGTAGTCAATTACCTGAGCCACTAGGGGCAAGAGAGATGCGTGAAATGCATGCTAGGTTGGATGCCATGGAAATAACACAGAGGCGCACAGTCAGTGCTGGAGATATCAGTGAGTCTGAAAATGAAGATGAAGCTGGACATGGAGGAGAAGAAGTTGCAGCCAAAGATGCAGCAGAAGAATGCCTATTCAGGGCTGTTGCAAGGATAGGTGCTAGAGAAAAAATGGACATTCCAGTATATGAGGGAAACCTAGATGTTGAAGAGCTTCTAGACTGGATTAGAGATCTGGACATGTATTTTGACTATGAAGATGTCGAGGAAGACAAGAGGGTCAAACACGTTGTCACAAGACTTAGAGGGCATGCAACATTATGGTGGGATGAACTGCAGGTTGATAGACACTGCAAAGGCAAGCAAAAAATCAAGAGTTGGGATAGAATGATTGCGAAGATGAAAGAAAAATTCATACCCAAGGATTACCAAATTACTCTGTTTCGAAGAATGCAGAATTTGAGATAGAAGTTGATGTCAGTAAAAGAGTATACTGAAGAGTTCTACAAACTCAACATGAGAGAAGGTCATCAGGAAAGCGATGATGAAACGGTTGCCAGATATATGTATGGTATGAGATATGAAATTCAAGATGAGATGAGCATGATGACCATCCGAACGGTGGAAGATTCTTATTAGATGGCTCTAAAGGTTGAAGAGAAGCTGAGCCGAAAGTAGGGCCAAAGAGGCCGAGGCAGAAGTCAAGCCAGAGGAAAACTAGTTGCCCAGGATAGGAATCAAAAACCTAAAGAGGAATGGAAGAAACCTCAACCTTTGATTGAGAGAGGTGGAATCTCACAGAGAGGGAAGTATGCCAAACATAGAGGACAGTATGCTGATAACAACACTTTTCCTCATGCTAGAGGAAGAGGAAGAGGCAGAGGTGGAGTAGTAAAATGCTTCACGTGTGGAAAGAATGGGCATAAATCTTATGAATGTCCAGATAAGAAGAAATAAGGAGGAGAAACTCACATTGCCGAAGCATAGAGACGGAATTTTGAAGTAGAAGATGCTGAAGGTGGAAGATCATTGGTGATGAGGAAGGTTCTCTTAACGCCAGAAAAGGAGGTGGAGAATCCAGTGCAAAGGAACAGTCTTTTTCGAACTGCTTGCAAGACCAAAGACAGGGTATGCAAGGTCATCGTGGACAGTGGTAGCATGGACAATCTCATTTCTACGGAGATGGTAGAAAAGATGGAGCTGGAGACTATTGAACATCCAAGTCCATACAGAGTTTCATGGCTACAAAAAGGACATCAGGTAAATGTCACTAAACAATGTTTAGTTGAATTTAAAATAGGAGGATATAACAATAAGATATTGTGTGATGTCATTCCCATGGATGTTTGTCATCAATTGATGGGTAGACAGTGGAAATATGATAGGAATGTGATTCATGATGGGAGAAAGAACACATAGACCCTAGATAAGAATGGGAGAACTCACATGTTGTTGCCTACTAAGGATAAAGAAATGAAACCAGAAGTAAGAAACATTGTACTTCTCATGAGTGGGAAGGAACTTCTTAAGGAGGTTAAGAAGAAGAAAGATCCACAATTCATCATGGTTAGAAAGCCTAGAATTGTTTTAACCAATACGAGGGTCGATGATTTACCAGAGGAAATCCGGAAGTTACTGGAGGAATTTGCTGATATAGTAGTGGACGAACTACCTTGTTCGTTGCCACCAATCAGAAGCGTGAGTCATCATATTGATCTCATACCTGGAGCTAGTTTACCAAACAAAGCATCGTATAGATTGACGCCGCAGGAGAATGAAGAGGTCAAAAGATAGGTCCAGGATTTAATGGGCAAAGGGTTGGTTAGAGAAAGCTTGAGTCCATGCGCTATTCCAACAGTGCTCAGCCCAAAGAAATATGGGGGCTGGAGGATGTGTACAGACTCAAGAGCAATTAACAATATTACCATCAGGTATAGATTTCCATTGCCAAGGATGGATGATTTGATGGATTGTTTGAGTGGGGCAAATGTTTTTTCGAAGATTGATTTGAAAAGTGGATATCATCATATTCGTATGAGAGAAGGTGATGAATGGAAGACAACATTCAAGACTAACGAAGGGTTGTATGAATGGCTTGTTATGTCGTTTGGCTTAACAAACGTGCCAAGTACCTTCATGATATTGATGAATGAAGTCCTGAAGGATTTCATCGGAAAATTTGTCATTGTGTATCTTGATGACATACTGATTTTCAGTAAAACAGAGGCAGAGAATCTGAAACATTTGGCTATAGTGATGAAGAGGCTACAACAAGAGAAGTTGCTGATAAATATGAAGAAATCTTCATTCATGAAGACAGAGCTCATTTATTTGGGTTTTGTTATTTCTGCAGAGAAGTTGAAGATGGATCCAGATAAAGTGGAGGTGATTAAGAATTGGCCATCACCAAAGAGTATCTTTGAAGTTCAAAGTTTTCATGGATTGGCTAGTTTCCATCAGAAATTCATCAGGAATTTCAGTGGAATTAGCGCACCAATGATGGACACAGTGAAGAAAAGACAAAAATCTTTTCACTGGACAGAAGAAGCAGAGAAAAGCTTCAATTTGTTAAAGAGGAAGATTACTGAACAATCAATTCTGGTGTTGCCAGATTTCAATAAGACGTTTCAGGTCAGGTGTGATGCTAGTGGTTTTTCAATTGGAGCGGTTTTGAGTCAAGATGATAGGCCAGTCACATACTTCAGTGAGAAACTGAATGAGGCGAAGGTTAAGTACTCGACGTATGACAAAGAATTTTATGCGGTCATACAGGCACTGAAAAAGTGGAGACACTACTTGGTTCCTAAAGAGTTCGTTTTGTACAGTGATAATCATGCCTTACAATTTGTAACTCAACAGGAAAAGTTGAACCAAAGACATGAAAAATGGGTTGAATATATGCATAATTTTACTTTTGTAATTAAACATATTTTTGGAACTGCTAACAAAGTTGTTGATGCTTGTTTGCTGATGCAGGAATTTAGAGTCAAAACTTTAGGTTTTGATAATCTCAAGGACATGTAAAGAAATGATCCTGATTTCAAAGAGGCATATGAGGCATCTGAGAATCCATTTCTCAGGGATAGAAGTCAATGGGATGAATATATGATCCAGGAAGGATTACTATTCAGAGGCAATCAACTGTGTGTTCCAAAATGCTCCATGAGGGAGAATCTGTTGAAGGAAAAACACAGTGGAGGATTGGCCAGACATTTCGGTCATGATAAGATGTTCTCGAAGTTGAATGGCTCATATTTTTGGCCAGGAATGAGAGTAGATGTCAAAAGATTTGTGGACAGATGTAGAATTTGTCAGCACACAAAGGGAAGGAAACATAACATAGGGTTATATCAGTCGTTACCCATACCAGAGAGGCCGTGGGATGCAGTAAGCATGGATTTTGTGTTGGGATTGCCAAGAATGCAGAGAGGGTTTGGTTCAATCTTTGTGGTAGTGGACAAATTTTCAAAAATGGAACATTTCATACCATTTCAGAAAACCAGTGAAGCGACTCATATCGCGAACCTGTATTTCAAAGAAGTTGTCAGACTTCACGGCTTACCAAGAAGTGTAGTTTCAGATCAAGACACCAAGTTCGTGGGACATTTCTGGAGGACTTTATGGAAGAAGTTGGGGATGAGTTTGTCCTTTAGCTCAGCTTATAATCCTCAGACGAATGAGATATAATGTAGAGTCTTATACATAATGAATCCCAAAGGTGATGGTGACTTGTACATATCGAAGGATATGCTTTGCAACCTTCCAATGTAGCTCATGTCACTCCTGCATGAACCTAGAAAATGTGCCAACTGCATAGGATAGGTTTTGTCTGGAGTGTGTGAGATACAACAAGCTCCCCACTAGCTATCTATACAGTGTGTTGTCAACCAGTGGAGTCTCCCTGCCATCCTCAAGTTTGACTCATGATAGGAAAGGAGTCGGAGCAGACTTGCAGTCTGTCATGTGAAATATCTCAAGGAGATCACGTGCATACTTTTCCTGAGACAGTTTGATGCCTGATGCATCCTAAATGATATCGAGTCCAAGGAAGAAGTGTAGCGGACCCATGTCCATCATAAAAACCTATCATGTAGAATCCTCTTGACTGCAACAATCGTTGAATACAAATCATCAATGTACAAAAATAAAAGTAGAAGTGAATCAACCATCCTGAGCATGTAGTTAGTCGGGTCTGATTTAAAATGTACAAAGTTCTGTGACAACATGTAGGATTCCACCTTGGCATACCATGCCCTCGGAGCATGCTTGAGGCCATAAAGGGACTTCTTCAGTCGACAGACCAAAGATGAGTCCTACATAAATCCCTAGGGCTGCTCCATATAGATCTCCTTAGAGAGATCACCATGAAGAAATTCATTCTTCACGTCCATCTGATGGACTTCCCATCCTTTGGCTTCCGTAATGGAAAGTTCCAATCGTATGGAATCCATATTCACTACTGGAGTGAAGGTCTCATCATAGTCAATACCATGAACCTACTGAAATCCTTTGGCGACAAGCCTGGATTTGTATTTCCTAATCTGTCCATTCGTTGTGATCTTGTTCCTATAGACCCATATGCATCTGACAAGTTTCCTCCCAGAAGGAAGGGGAACCAGATCCTAAGTCTGGTTCTCGAGGAGGGAGTTGTAATCCTCCTGCATGGCGGATTCCCAAAAGGGATTTTCAGCAGCCTCTCCATAATACTGTGGATCTGAAGACTGAACCAAGAAAAGATGCCTAGAGGGAAATGGTTCAGTGGCAGTGAGTGCAATAGGAGGCTCCTTGAAATCAGATCGAGTCCTCCTAGTGTTGTCTAGATCACCAATGAGATCCCCTGCATCCTGAAGAGTAGTCTCTACCTACTTGGGCCTCTCCTCTCACTCTACAACTACATCTGGATGCTCTGGATCTGCATATGAATGTACTAAATATGAATCTGAATCATCTGATTCCTCTGAATCAAAACACTCATCTGAAGAAGAGTCTACATGTGCATTCTCATCATCTCGAATAGGTGGAAGAATGAATTTGTCTACATGCGACTGTTGAGGTACATGCAAGACACTTTCCTCAAATTGGACACTATGCTCAATGATGAGCCAGTCCAAGGAAAGACAAATAAGCCTATATCCCTTCAGACCATTAGGGTATCCAACAAAAATGCACTCAGTGCTCTGTGGATCAAGGGCCTTCCTCTTTTCATAGGGAATTCGGGCCCATGCACATGAACCAAAAATGTGAAAGTGGGTCACTTCCGGTTTGAGGCTGCTCCAAGCCTCATAGGGGGTCTTATCCTTCACAAACCTATGGGGAGATATGTTTTGGATGTATGTTTCACAATTAAGTGCTTCGGCCCATAGTATCTATGGTAGTGACTTTGAATGCAACATGCAAGATGCCATCTCTTTTAGAGATCTGTTTTTCCGATCAGGAACTCTGTTTTGTTGCAGAGTATAGGGAACTGTATGCTACAACTGAATCACTACCTCATGGAAAATATTGTGGATCTCATGATTCACATAATATCTCTTGCTATCAGTTCAGAGGAATTTGATCTTCTTTCCAGACTGTGTCTCAACCAAGGCTTTGAAATCTTTGAGGTGTTGAAAGACCTCTGATTTTTGCCCGAGAAAGTAGATCCAAGTAAAATGTGAGAAATCATCAACAAAAATGAGAACAAACATCGCTTTAATGATGGATGGATTTGGAAAAGGACCCATAAGGTCACTGTGGATCAGATCTAAAGGTGCAGAATCTTGTTGAGACTTTCCTTTGTCGAATTTCTCTTGAGGGTGTTTTCCGAGAACATATCCCTCACATACTCCCTTGGATAAATGGATGTCTGGTAGACCATCAACCAATATTTTCTTGCTAAGATGTTGCATGTATCTAAAATTCAAATGTCCAAACCTTTCCTTCCATATCCTACTACTTTCATCAGCATGAGTAAGCAGTAAAGCATAATCAGGTTCAATGAATTCAGAAAAAGTATACAATCTAGACTGATGATTTACCTCACTGGTAGCAACCCTGGAGTTGGTTTGCATTTCATAGATGTCCACAAAATTTGGTGTGAATATGAATTTATTTCTGGTGTCGGAATTCGTCACTTAATACATGCAGAGAAGGTTGACATAAAGTTTGGGAACGTGAAAGACATTCTCGAAGCTTCTGTTGGTGAGTTCAATCCTTCCTTTGCCGGTGAGATCGACAAAATAGTTGTCCCCCATCAGAATAGGAGGACCTTTTCATGCATCCAATGAAGAATATACTTCTTTTTATTCATCCATATGATATGATTCTCTTGAATCAACGATCCAAGCATCGGGAGAGGAGTTGATGGCAATCAAGGCATTGCTAGAGTTGTCTTTCTTTGAATTCATATATTCTGGCTTCTTATTCTTCGAACCCTTAGGGATGTGATATCCAAGGTTGTTTTTATGAAGTATTTGAGACATCATATATATTTACTTTTTCATGCATGCGGATTCTGGATGGAATCCTTTGTGACAGTATGATCATTTCTCCCCTTTTCTTCCCTTTTCCCCTTTGGATCCGGAGGCATCGGTGAAGGGTTTTGTGTACCCTTCCTTCTTTGGATGTACATGAGATTTATGTTTATCTTTATATTTATATTTCTGATATTTTTTTCTTCCATCATGCCCAATGAGTGCATGCGCCTTTGGGCCTTTGATTGTGCCCATGTTGATGAGCTTGGTTTTCTCTTGTGTCAGTGCTTCGATAAAGTCCTCATGAGAAGGCATCTTCCAGGTGGCTCTAGAGGCGAATATGAAAGAATGGAATGTGGATACGAATATAGATAATTTATGACCAAGCTTGGAGAGAATGGTGAGAACCATTTGTTTCTCCTCCTTCAATTTATCAACCCTGCAAGATTTGAGTTGCGCCAGTAAATCCTTGAATTTTGTAAAGAAAAATTGGATATTTTTGAAGCTTTTTGGATCCAATGTGAGAAGATCCACCTCCATCATGTGTCCCCTCATATCATCCTATTTTCCAAAGATCCCTTCCAAAGTGGTCTAGGCTTCATTGGGAGTCTTACAGGAAGATATGTCAAAAAGGAGATCGGGAGAAATAAGACTCCAAATTGTTCCGAGTGCCTCATCCATGCGATTTAAGTACTTGGATTTTTCTATGGATGATGTCAGTTTTGTATCTGTATTCAAGGTTAAACTATACAACCCTCTGGGTCAGAGATCTATGCCTATTTTCTCCTTCCATGCAAAATAGTTGTAAGGTGTAAGAATGAATTCTTTTTGGAAATCCATCTTTCCGTTGTCTTCAATCTTTTGTATCTACAAAACATTTTGGTATAGATTTTTCTTAGAGGTCCATCGTCTATGATACAATGTAAATGTGTTGAAACTACACATAATAGATCTAGCTAAACAATGATACACACATTTGCAGAGAGAATTGGATAAAGAAGAAGAAGAAGAGAAACAATGAAAGAATTCTCATTAACCGTTTTGAATAATGAATAATTTACACATGATATACTCTGTATAACTCAATGAGTTTTCACTATAGGAGAAAAAATGTGCCATAGTGGTGGTCTAATGTAATATGGACACACACCAATAGTTACTGGAGTGAACTTCCACCTAATCTAGTCTCTCAAGCAGTTACGGGAGTGAACTGCCACCTAGTTGAGTTAACTAGTCAACTAGTCTTCAGTTAGCTGACTGAACAGAGAGTAGTGAGGAGTTAACTCAAGGAATGAAGGGTAATGTGCCAATATGGTGATGATCCCAAGTAAAGTTCTAATTATCATGGTGATTATCCCAAGGAAAGGTCAAATTATCATGGTGATGATCCCAATGTTGCATGGTGATAAAACCAATGCAACATCTAAACTCAACTCAACTAGTCAAACTACAGTGTCAACTGAAAGAGAATATTGTCCAGGTGGAATTTTCTCCCCTAAAATATAGGATACTGGATAATGAGTAATTATTACTAATAAACAAGGAAAACCCTTAGTAAAAATAAATCCTATGTGTGTGTGAAGTAACTCCAACAGATCCTTCATGTCAAATTTGGAGGATAGCTTTGATTTCACCTCCTTGATAGCATCCATGTTATTTCCTACTAGTAACATGTCATCAACACAAAACACTACATAAATGAAGTGATTACCAACATGCTTGGAATATACACAATGATCATCCCTTCTCACAAATCCAAATCCAAGGATGTATGTGTCAAACTTTTGGTACCACATGCTAGGTGATTTCTTCATACCATATAGTGACTTATTTATCTTACATACCAACTCTTTATTTCCCTTCACTACAAAGACTTATGGATGCTTCATGTAGATTTCTTCTTCCAGATACCCATGTAGGAATGTTTTCTTCACATCCATCTATTCCATTTCAAGATCAAAAGCTACAACAATAGATAAAATAAATCTAATAGAAGTTAACTTGGCAACATGAGAAAAAATATCACCAAAGTCAATTCCCTCTACCTAGGAATAACCTTTTTCTACTAACCGAGCTTTGTATTTCTCCACTTTTCCTTATACATTAAACTTCTTATTAAAAAACCATTTTCTACCAACATATTTTCTTCCAATTGGAAAATCAACTAGATCCAATGCCTCATTCTTATCCAACAAATCCATTTCTTCAACCATGGGCCTCCATGGCCTTCTTCCAGAGTTTACTATCCTCTGAATTCATTGCTTCCCTAACAGTTCTAGGATCATCATTAGTAATAGATAAAGAAAAATTAGAATGAAAATCATGTGGACTATACCTTTTTGGTTTCCTTCTTTCCCTCACTGATCTCCTCAATACTGGGGTATGAGATTCTTCTTCTTCTGCTTCATCTTCTTCAGTTGTTTCAGATTTTGCATCATCCAAATCAAACTCTATTTTCTCAAGTTCTTCTTTCCTTGGTAGGAATTCATGTTTAGTAACATCTTTCACCTCTCTAAAAACAACATCCCGACTGTAAACAATCTTCTGAGTTTATGGATTCCAAATCTTGTAACCTTTCACACCATATTTATAACCAATAAAGATACACTTTTCATATTTATTATCCAACTTACTCCTATTTTACTTTGGAGCATTTACATAAGCATCAAAACCAAACACTCTGAGATGTTCAAGAGAGGGTTTCTTACCAGTCCATACCTCATGTGGAGTTTTATCATCCAACACTGATGAGGGTGATCGATTGACCAGGTAACATGTTGTACCCACTGCCTCTACCCATAATTATTTTCCTAACTTGGCACCACTAAGCATGCTCCTTTCTTTTTCCATCAATGTCATGTTCATCATTTGTGCAACTCCATTCTTCTGAGGTGTGTATGGAGTAGTCTTCTGCCTTTCTATACCACACTTCTTACAGAATTCTTTGAATTCATTTCCACATAATTCTCCACCATTATCTATCCTCAATACATTTATTTTCTTCTCTATCTGGTTTTCTACCAGAGCCTTAAAATCTTTAAATTTATCAAATACCTAAGATTTCTTTCTAAGAAAATAAATACATGTGTTCTTTGAGAAATCATCTATGAATGAAACATAATACACAAATTTACCTAGTGATATAATAGGCACACGTCCAAACACATCACTATGTATCAACTCTAAGATCCCCTTTTCTCTTGTAGCACTAGATGGGAATCTTATTCAATTATGTTTACCATATATTCATTTTTCACATAAATCAAAATCTAGAGTGCAATTAGACATACCTTCAACAATACCTTTACTTTGTAGTGTTTGAAGGATCATTTCTCCAATATGCCCCAGTCTTTTATGCCACATCATGGTCATATTTCTAGGGAAAATATTAGTCTTGTCTTATTTATTTCTCTACTCATGGACAACATTGTTGTAGGAAAATCTCCCTACGGACAGGTAGATCGCCTCTAAGAGCTTGACCTTAACCCTAGATAAAAAAATGCTTAACATGGACACTGATTTCCTTTCAAATCTATCTAAACTAATACAAGAGAAGTAAGGATAATAGAAGTACCTCTTTATCGACGTTTGTCCTTTCACGCTCTGAGTTGCGCTCCAATCCTTTGCTCCTCGCTGAGTTCTGCAGACAAACAAGATACGACTACTTCCTACTCTATTGATATTAGCTTGAAAACAGATCTATCAATTAATGATAAGTTCATGTAACATCAGACACAAACTAGAAAGAAACAAGCCAAGTGTGTCATATTAATGAGAATAATGACAGCAGTACTTACAATCGTAGATGCGAATGCGACAGCTTCGTCAAGTCCCCTTCGTCTAACCCTTGCTCAAAATATCCACAACCTGGCTGACAACAGCTTCACTGATCACTTCTCCTTTGGTTGACTGTGTGTTTCCTATGAGATCATAGGTTTCATACTAGCAATTCTTCCCCCTTTCCACCATCATAGAGCTTGCTTATATAGGTTTGGAGGAGCTTAACTTCTTGAGTTATATTTAGAACAAGTTGGGAACCTCCTCCTTAGATCAGGGATCCCCTGATGAAACCAAGAATTCGAGTATAACTGCTTCCTAATCTCGAAATATCCTTTCCTTATTCTTCTCACCGGGCCAACAACTGACCCAAATTAGGCAACGCTCCTTCAAAAGGGGCATCAGAGCACTAGAACGCTCCCTGAGCAGCTTAAGGGGAGCGCCAGCGCTTCAAAAGTGAGTAGCGCTCCTTCAGAGGGGTGAGGAAGTGTTATAACGCTCCCTGAGTCCTTATAGGGGAGCGCCAGCGCTCCTAAGGCTATTTCAGAGGAGCGTTCACCCTCAAAATTCTTGATTGAAAGCCCTTTTCAGGTGTTAAGAGTTGTTTTACTCCAGTAAACCAGTTCTTCTTCTCCAAATCAAGTACATAAGATGTTCTAAGTGTCTCCTTAGTGTCATCATTATGGAAACATGCTTAAACAACATTTGCGACACTTATGACCAACTTGCGACACTTGCAAAAGTTGTAAGGAAGTTGCGACACTTACGACAATTGAGAGGAATATGTGACACTTATCCAGTCGAGTAATTTTGATGTGTAACAGAATGCCCCCCAAAGTATGAAGTTAGAATATGTGAACTGATGACTGAAATACTTTGTAGACATTCAAGAAAGGGTATAGACTCGGCGAACCTGACAGAAGATGCACACAAACATCCAACAAATATCATGAAATATTCCAAACCCAAGGCATGCATACCTATGCTTGGGTGATCGAGACTTGTAAGGTATGGCCGCCATAATATACACTATGGATCCATAATTGTATTGAAAAAAGGGTATAGCCACCGAAGATACAATGTGGATCTATACATTGATGAGTCGGACTGATCGTAGCCACGAAAGATACACAGTGGATCTATACATTGATGACTCGGACTGATCGTAGCCACGAAAGATACACAGTGGATCTACGAGATGACAAGACATAGCCACGACCAATACAAAGTGGATCTATGTAAC
>SNQJ01S0031294.1:103413-119243 GCA_010110895.2 Picea sitchensis | reverse complement strand
CTTGGCCTGTTTCTTTCTAGTTTGTGTCTGATGTTACATGAACTTATCATTAATTGATAGATCTGTTTTCAAGCTAATATCAGTGGAGTAGGAAGTAGTCGTATCTTGTTTGTCTGCAGAAATCAGCGAGGAGCAAAGGATTGGAGCGCAACTCGGAGCGTGCAGGGACAATCGTCAATAAAGAGGTACTTCTGTTATCCTTCCTTCTCATGTATTAGTTTATATAGATTTGAAAGGAAGTCAGTGTCCACGTTAAGAATTTTTCTGTCTAGGGTTAAGGTCAAGCTCTTAGAGGCGATCTACCTGTCCGCAGGGAGATTTTCCTACAACAGAAATTGGCGACTCCACTGGGGAGATAGCCTCAAATTAAAAATTTCTTATTTCAATTTCTCCTCATTGAACTAGTTCTATCCCTTGATTGTTTCAGACCTGGTTCACTCCTCTTTTGATTGGTTTCATGAGCTGATTGGATCCCTACCCCGTCACACTCAACATAATTGTCGGAATTGGATTGCAATTTTTTGATCTTCTCGACAATTTTTGGAGTTTCAGACCCTGGCGCCTCTGTCCTAGTGTTAACAGAGTGTCAGCACTCCTAATGGATTTGCACAGAGTGATATAACGCTCCTTTCCCTTGGCAATAGAGCGCCAGCCATCTTTGGCTCAAAAATCTTCCAGAATTGCATTTTTTTTGGAATATCCCCACCTTTAGGGATGTACATCACGCTTCATGCCTATCCAGAAGAAGAGCCTCCTCATGTCTGCGTACATTTTCTTCACACCCGGATGCACACAATAAAGTTCTCTATGGGCTTCCTTCAGTATGATGCTTCGAATATCCCCACCTTCAGGGATGTACATCCTTCCTTGATATCTTAATAGTCCGTCTGCGTCCAGACTATATCCTTCATACTTTGGATCTAATTCCCTCCCACTCTGGAGGTTTGAAGTAACCTTTAAATACCAACTGTCTCCATGGATTTGTGTCAACACACGTTCCCTCAGATTGACTTTTAAGGGTACCAAGGAGAAGACATGTGGTCTCCTGCTCAAGGCATTCGCGACCACTTTTTCCTTTCCCTTGATGTATGAAATACCAAAATTGTACTCACTCATAAAATCACTCCATCACCTTTGCTTGGCATTCAGATCCCTATGAGTGAAGAGATGTTTTAAACTTTCATGGTCTGTTTTGAGCTCAAAGTTTCGCCCTACTAGATAGTGCGTCCAAAGTTTCAGAGCTAGCATTACAACTGCCAACTCTAAAACATGAGTAGCGTAAAGTTCCTCGTGTTTTTTCAACTTCCTTGACACATAAGCTATCACTCCTCCATCCTGCATTAGCACGGCCCCCAACCCTTGCTTCAAGGCATCCGTGTAGACTGTGAAGTCCTTTTCCATATCTGATACTCATAGAATTGTTGCACTAGTTAGTAACCTTTTAAGATCGATGAATGCACTATCACATTCTTCTGTCCATTCATACCTGAACCCCTTGCACTGCAAAGTGGTGATGGGTTTCGCTATTTTAAAGAACCCTTCCACAAATCTTCGATAGTAACCTGCTAGTCCCATGAAGCTTCTTACCTCATGAGCATTTTTCGGCACTAGCCATTCCATAATGGCCTTTACCTTTTCTGGGTCCACAGAGATTCCTTCGCCGGAAATGATATGACCTAAATAGTGGATTTATTTATAGAAGAAGGAACACTTTGACAACTTCCCATACAATTTGTTCTCTCTAAGACATGACAACACCACTCGCAAGTGTTCCTCATGTTCTCTTTCATTCTTGGAATAGATGAAGATATCATCTAGAACGACTTGTACAAAGTGGTCTAAGTACTTCCGGAATACACTGTTCATGAGGCTCATGAATACTGCTGGTGCATTTTTCAATCCGAAAGGTACTACAATGAACTCGTAATGCCCAAACCGAGTTCGAAAGGTAGTTTTAGGAATATCGCCTTCCTTAATCCTTAACCAGTGGTACCCTGATCACAAATCAATCTTTGAGAATACTAATTCTCCTTTCATCTAATTGAAGAGATCATCTATTCGTGGCATTGGGTACCTATTTTTCACTATAGCATGGTTCAAGTCCCTGTAATCTATGCACAGTCGTAAGGAACCATCCTTCTTCTTCACAAAGATTACTGGTGCACCCCAAGGTGAGACAGTAGGCCTTATTAGCCCTAAGTAGAGTATCTCTTTTAACTGCATTTGCAACTCACAAAGTTATGGCGCTGTCATCCTATATGGAGTCTTGGAAATTGGTTTTGCACTAGGTTTTAGCTCAATAGTAAAATCAAGCTCCCTCTTAGGAGGTAACCCTAGTAACTCGTTTAGAAAAACATCTTTAAACTCCGATAATATTGGGTACTGATCCAAGGAGGGTCCTTTCCTTTCACTCATTGCTTCCACTACGTAAAGTCGACACCCTTGCCTGATGCACCACTTAACCTTCATAGTTGAGATAAAGCATAGAGACACCTTTCTCCATACACCCTGGATCTGTACTTCCTTCCTTCGTCGTCAACACAAAGCACCCTTTTTGCGAAAAAATCTACCATAGCTCGATGGGCTTCTAACCAATCCATTCCAATGATTAGGTCATACACCCCAAGAGAAGTGACGTATACCTTCAACCTGGTAGTACACACTCCCAGGTCTACTAGACAATTATCAACGCTAGGTCCTACCGCTTGTTTTTCCCTCGAAGCCATCTCGACTTGTTTAAAGTCATCATGCTCATAGGCTGCCAACCCACTCCTTTCTAATGAAAATGGTGAAATGAAACTATCTGTAGCACCATAATCAAATAAAATTTTAACATTGATATGATTCAGCATACCTGATGATTCCACCACCGTGGATTGATGTTCTGCCTAACGATTATTAACTACTGCATAAATCTGGTGGCTACTACTTGCTCTTCCCATCAAGGCCTTTCCTTCTCTATGCACAATTCCTGATTGTAACTCTAGGCAGTCACGCTGGTAATGGGTTCCTCCACATCCCCAACATGTAACACGAGATTGAACCTAGGCACTTCTCTGTGACTGCCTCTGAAATGAGTTCCTTCCCCTGGAAACCCTGCCCCTACTAGCTTCTCTCTGAGAAGGTCGTGGACCTGCCTGTGTCGTTGGTGATGAATGGGATGCTGCACTCGCTTCCATTGAAATACCTGTGGAGACTGTCCTTGGTGAAACTCTATTACCATATGGAGTGGCCTTGAGCTCCCTCCCCTGGAAAATGTCTTAGGGGTCTTCCCCACAAATCCAGGACGATGCAGAAAGGTCAATCTTGTACCTCCATTTAAGTTCATGTGTTCCTCCACATAACGTGCATTTTCCACTGCTTCTACTACTGAAGATGGTTTCCACATCCACACCATGGCCCTTATCTTAGCGTTTAACCCATAGGCAAAGCGTTATGCCTGTCGTTGGTCATTATCCATGTATGAAACACATTTGACCAATTCCATAAACATGATCTCGTATTATTCTAAGGTCCTGTTTCCTTGTACTAGAGCATGAAAGGCTCCCACCTGTTGTTCCTCATAGTAAGATGGTATATATTTCCTTCGGAACCTCTCCTCAAAAAGTTCCCAAGAGACGGTGTCCGAGGTAAGGTGCAATTGCCTCTCCAGGTTGCCCCACCAGTTCAGGGCACTGTCTCTCAACTGAAAAATTGTTATTTTCGCCTTCGATGTGGACACATAGTCTCTTAAGGTGAAACACCTTGTCATGCCTTCCAACCATGCCTCGGCACATTCACTGGGACGACCCCCGACAAACTCTAGAAGTTTGATCTTCTGCAGTTCTCTAGTGATGTCTTCGAGTGAAGGCCCTCCCCCTGAATCCCTCGACGCTTCAGGATTACCCATTCCAGATGGTGGGGGTTCCACTTCGATCCCTACTAGCTGACGCCCATTTAAAGTCTCATTTATGGCCTCCAAAGAGCGCAGAATGAGAGCTAATTCAGGCAATGGTGGTGGTGGCGCTGGTGGTCTTTGCATCGATGCCCCTCTGTCTTGATTTCCTCTCGTCCTAACCATCCTGTATACTTGAATATGCATCAACCAAAGTTGTCAGGGTGAGTCTAGGACATTTCACATTTGCGCAACTTAAACTAGAAAATAGGGTTAGGCGTAAGTTTTTTTTACTTGTCTATAAACAGACGTTACTCTCTTTAGGGGAAGTGGCTAGGTTAGGGTTAAAGCGTCTAAGCTTGAAGTCTTCGCCTAAGAAAACTATTAACCCTCTCGCCTGGTAGTTACGCTAGCGTTGTACCACACTCGCCTATTCCTCTAACTTACCTTCCCAGTGCGCACAAAGCTCCTCCCACTTATCCTGGTCTAAGTCCTTAAACTTTTCGCTTAAAACAATTTAATTAGTTGCTTTAACTAGTTTTAAATTTAAACATGAATCATAAAATTAAATATAATTTAAACATTAATTACTAATGATTAATTAGTGAATGTATTCTAATGATTAATTACTTTTAATTAATCACATTAATTATACTAATAAAACATACTTAATCACCTTGATTAATCATAATTACTTTAATTTTATTTTGAAACATATAATATTTAAATTTATGTTTTCTTGTGTCATTATTAAATAATTAAAGTTTGAACTAAATATGTTTTCTTGTGTTATTATTAAATAATTAAAGTTTAAACTAAATTTAAGCAATTAAAATTTAAAATTTAATTATATAAGAGTATTTAATTATATATATATATATAATAAATTACGATAATCAAATACAACAAAATAATAAAACCAAATAATAAATAAAATTAAAATAAAATAAATAATAAAAATTAAAATAATAATAAAAATTTAAAATAACTAAACCCGAGCATGCATGAAGCCCACATGCCCCGCCCCTATTTCCTCCCGCTTTCCATAACTAAACCCTAAACTCTCATTTTCGCACAAGATTTTCCTCTTGCAAGGCCCCTTGCTACACTATCAGCCGCCATGGCCAACCTCTTCTTTCATTTTCGTTTTTGGCTCTTGATGTATGGCACTGGTTCTTGGGCACTTGGTATGACTGCTCCTGGTGGCTTGGCACAAGTGCTTGGCTTTGGTTGTGGACGTGCCGTAGTGGTTATCGGGCATGACTTGATATCATGTGGGCTCTGTCCGCGCAGGTTCGAATCCTATCGTCCACACCTACCTGGCTATAACTGTCATAGGTAACACATTTTTTTTTGTTTAACAACAAAGAATCCGATGGAGATTATCGGTTGTTTTCATTTGTAATCTTACTGTGTATTTATGTATCTTGAAAGATATGCATTGGAGCTTGGTGCTTGTGTATTGGCTTCTCCGTGTAGCTTGGAAAAGGCCTACGGGCTTGGTGTGCTTGCGGGCTTAGGTTTTTAGAGCTTTGATGCTTAAGCATGGCTTTGGTGGTTGTACGTTGGTTGCTTGCAGGCTCCTTCCTATACACAATATTTTTCTATTCTCCTTCGTCGTGGCATGACGCTTTATGGACTGGGATTCGATGTTTTGATGCTTGGTTTGGCTCATGGACTTGGGGTTTAAGCAATGAGCCTCGGGCCCATTACCTTTTTTTTTATATTTGATATTTAAAAAAATGCATTGAAAATTAGTCTGGACTCCTCGTAGCCTTGGCTTGTAGCGTTGCGCACTCCATTTGGGCCCCCCCGTGGGCTCCTCCCTCTGGCCTTGGCGCTAGACTTGATGTGTGTATTGTATGAAGGTTTTTGTTGGGTTGCCTCTTAGGCTTGCACTGAGCTTGCGTTTATTTGTGATGTGGGTTGTCTCTGGGTTGCCTCTTAGGCTTGCGCTGAGCTTGCATTTGTTTGTATGTAGCTCATGCTGACTGGTTGTGAACTTAGGTTTCATAGTTGGAAAATAACTTGGAAATTGGCCCTCGGGCCAATAATATTTCCCACTTTTATATTTGATGCGTTGTGTACAAAGGCGTCCTCTTGGGATCCTCCTCCTCGACAACTCGACATTTGGCATTGGGAATTTTGTTATGTGTTGGTGTGAGCTTGGAATTCGGTGCTTGGGCATTCAGTGTTTAAGTTCTTAGATGCGTTTTTGTATGTAATTTTCCTTCCTACCATATGAAAGGAAACCCCCATTTTCAAGCATGTTTTCATATCCTTGAACTTGTTTAAGTTGTTAGACGCGTAGTGCAATGAGTTGTGGCCCCGTGGGCTTCTCCATGAGGTACCGTATGTTGAGTGTTTGGAAATGTTGTTGTCGATTGCTAGGAGCAAACACATTTTTATCCTTAATTTTTTTTTGTTTTGATATTTATATTATATAAGTATATGGAATGGAAAGGGCTCGGCCCTTGTGCTTGGCTTTGGTGATTTATGTGTTGGTTTGTTTTCGACAAGTGGACTTGGAGTTTGACATGTTTCAATATGTTTACGTTTAGACTAGGTCACTTGTGTGCACACCTTTTTGTTTTCATTATTTATATTTATATGTATATTTTTTTTTATATAGTTTAAATAAATATCTTTTATATATGTCTATTTATATACAGTCATTTATACCTCTGTTTAGAAGTTCCAAGGTAGAGTAGAATTATTTGGAGGGAGCATTATGTGTGTGTATATATATATATATATATATATATATATATATATATATATATATATATATATACTAAAAATAATTGTCTACTTGGCTTGCAGGTTAGTTGGAGCTGGAGCTTGGCCCTCAGGCCCAGATTTATAAGTTTTCCTTAAATATATTATTTATACCTCTAGTTGTTTATGTTTATATCACCCTTTCCAAGGATTTTACCTGTATAGGCCAACAAGTTTTAAAGTTTTAGGGGGGGTTTTAGGTAGGTTTTCAGGGTTGTTTGATTGACACATAACATAGATTTCAGTCAAGAGTCAAGAGGATGGGTGGGTAGGTAGGCCCTAGGATCCAGATTTTAAACTAAAGCTATGATACCATGTGTAAGGTCTCTTCAAACAGAGCCTTATAAAACAAAAAAAAATGATTAAAGAAATGTTATCCTAACATTTTCACAATTTCATAACCAACATATAACCATTCATCTTAAATAAAATTTATGAGAAGATCATAATAAATTATATAACATAACAGAAAAATGAAAATACATACCTCTAACTGATGCTAATGTTGTTCTCCAACTTTTCCTAATTCTCTGCCCAAAACAATCTAACCACCCAACCAGTTAGGAATAGAGCCTCTCTAGCTCCCTAGCTCTAGAATTCCATAAGGATTCCTGGCCCCCGAGCCCAAAAATCCCAGCAATAGGTGCCCCCTTGTAACAGTCCTACCACAAGCTTCTCTAGCCAGAAACTAGTAATACAGTCTCCCAATCTCCCCAGAAGTAAAAATTCCCAATACAGTCTCCCATATGAAAATAATGCTCCCTGCCAAAAAGTCCCCTTCTCCCGAGTGTTTTCCCCCCTCATAACCTCCTTCCCCATTCACTGCCTCTTCCTTTCATTAAGACTCACCCACCTTATCCCTCCATTTAATGCCGACCACCTTATCCCTCCATTCAATGCCAACCACCTTATCCCCTTCTCCTTAATGGTTCCATCATTCGATATGTTAAGTTTTCTTTTAATAAATTAAAATTTATTAAACTTAAATTCATCACCCAAATTTTTAATGAGTTAATCAATTAATGAATGAATTAATTAATATACATTAAACAATTAATAATTCAGGACAATTAATTAATTAATTAAACTTAATACACTTTAAACAATTATTTAACTATGACAATTAATTGTTTAACTAGGGTTGTTACAGCTGCCACCTATAACTTTGATGTTGACAACTGAGCTCCTCTAATTCTAGAAACTTCATAGCTAGTGATCTCAGGGAATCCATGGAGACCTTTTAGAGGCCCTTTACTATTGCCTCATTGTTTAACCTTTGGCTATGTGCAAATACATGATTGATTTCAAAACTTCCAATTTTTTCAAGAATTTTCAAGTTTGAAACCAAATGTGCATCTACTTAGTAGTTACTATTCCCAAGGCATAACCTCCAACACCAACACTGTCATAAGAACCCCATCGAGCTATTGATTAATAGCTTGATGGAGTTATGTCTTGTCAATTAGGTGCTCGAGGATTTGAAGTTTCTCATAAATATGAACTCACAACATATTTTTTGTGATCCTAAGAACCACAAAGAATACCAAACTACTGACAAAATTGTGCTGGAGGAAAAATGCATAAACTCCCAGGGAAAAACCACTGCATCATGAAATAATGACTGCTACAATGCATGGCGAAGTGCATGTTCATTGCCTCTTCCTATTGGCACTGTGTGGTGCATTTTCCCTTGTATTGATGCTTGGTGTTCGGGCTATGGACACCTCGAAGAGCATCTGACTCCAAATTCATTTCTCCAATGGACGCTGCCCTATATACACTATGCACCAGTCCAATGTTGAAATCATACAAGAAGAGCTTCATCCGAGCTTTATTTTTTCAACGATGCCTTTTTTTCTGTGATGGCAGGCCAAATCCAATGATTCTAGGTATCTGCATTTTTAAGAGTTTGACATTTGGCCTTTGATTTCATATCTAGAGATTTTGTGTAATTTCATCCTTCAACACTTGGTGCGCTATGATAATTTGCAGAAATGACAAAAGATCCCTTCTTGGTGCTCAAAACCATTCATTTAACACCTAGCAACTGTGAAATTCAACATTTGTTGTGGCATAGTGCTGGAACATTTAGCAGTTAGCACCTTGGAGGATAAACAATGCTGCATTTTCATTTTTGCGTTGTGGGATATATTCCACATTCGTTGGGTGACAACACTTAATTTGTGTTTATATACACCATCATTTCAGTACATGTTCAACGCCTAGTGAAATATGAAAGCCCCCTGTGGCCTCCTCCTCCATGTAGCTTGATGCTTGGGCACTAGGCTCTAACTTGTATGTTGAATGTGTGGTTAACCCTTGTTGTGTTTGTGACAGGTGCTTGACTTGTGGAGTTTGAAATCCCATGTGGCCTCAACCTTGGACTTAACTTAGAGATTGGGCCTGTGGGCCCCAAAGTTTTTAGCCCAAATTATAAGCCTGAGAAGCTAGTATTGGCTTAAAATCCAAAAAGAGCTTTTGTTTCCCAAAAAAGTAAAATGCTTCCCAAATATCTTCTTAGTGAATCTAGGTCAAAACCATTTTTTTTTGTCAAGATAGGTAATGAAATCCTAGGATCAAAAGGTTAAAGAAAAGACCAATTTTGTTATTTCAAATGAAAGCCGAAGGGCTCAAAGTTGAACCTAGGTTTATGATAAGCATGAAACAATAAGAACTAAATCACCTTCCTAGATGTATTTAAAATCAATTCAAGAAGCATTAGAAACCTTAAGAGACTCGTAAGAAACAAAAAGGAAAGAGGCTAGCAAGATGGAGGTTTGGCATATGAAATTTTTACTAGAAACAACATAAGAACCAAAGATCTAGACAAAATTTGATGAGGAAACAAAAAACTTTGATGGTGCACTTTTGAGCGCTAACACCCATCATTATCATCGTCGTCTTCATCATCATCATCATCATCATCATCATCATCATCGTCGTCGTCTTCTGATGGAAGTGAACATTAGTTTCATAAGAGGAAAAGACATTCTAATAAGTCTTCTCATTCTCATGATTTGCCTTTGTTAAAGCTAGATGTAAAGTTTGATTTTCCTACTTATGATGGAGAGTTGAATGCAAATAAGTTGGATAATTGGGCCAAACAGATTAAAGTATATTGTAGGATACATAAAATCATACATGACACTTCAAAGATATAGTTGGATACTCTTTTCTTGAGTGTCATAGCTTTGATATGGCGGGAGAGTCGGACACAAGTTGATCTTATTCAACATGGTAAAATAATTTATTCCTGGATTGAATTTACTACTTCCTTAAGAAAAACAATTATCCATTAGCTTATATGCAAACATCAATGATTGATTGGAAACATTTAAGACAAGGAAAAGGGAAAAATGTTTAAGCTTATACACAAGAATTTAAGAGGAAGGCGTTATCTTTGGGAATTCCATTACATACTCCCTAGACTCTTCTAAAGTATATTGGTGGTATGCTCTCATATCTTCGCCATACTATATTGATGTTTAATACTACTAATATTGAAGAAGTATCAGTACAAACTACACATCTTGAAGCTAGCAAAGGAAAACATGTTGTTGAGGATGTGTCAGGAGAGCCACATGAATGCGGGGAGCTATTGAAGGAAAAATGGAAGAGTAAGAAGACAATTACAATGAAGAAGGGTCAAGAGAGAAATGCCTACATGTTCTCACTGCAAGAAGAAATGACATAATGAGAAGCATTTTCGGAAGTTGCATCTAGAATTGAAATCGAAGTGGGCTCAACCTAGAAAGGGTAAAAAGAAGACCACGACCATAATTCAGGATCTTGGATCAGATTCTCAGGATGAAACTAAGGTTACAACTATGGACATTAAAGGTAAATATTTTGTTGCAAGTTTCAGTTCACATACTTCTTCTTCAAAAGATAATGTAATTCTTGATGGAAGGAAAATAAATGACCTGTTTCATTTACAAGTTATCTCAAATCACGCTAAGATTAATACACTTGTTGATAGTGTATCACAAGTGAATCTTGTTTCATAGAAAGTTGTTCAGAATTTGGGATTGGAAACTAGGCCTCATAAGAGACAGTATCTTTTAGGTTGGATTTGTGATAATTCTCAGGTACAAGTAACTAAGAAATGCAAGTTACAGTTTGCGATCACATCCAATTTCATTGATGAGGTAGATTTAGACGTTGTTCCACTTGAAATTTGCGAGATGGTTTTGGGAAATCCATACTTGTATGACATGAAGGTCATTTTCTACAGGGATCAAAATAAGTATCATATTTTCAAGGATGGGATTGAGTTCATTGTGAGAGCTCATCAGATGAATATGAATTTGATTGTTGTCACTACAGGGCATGTGTTAGTTAATGTTAATATCTAAGATCCAGATTTACATCCTACGGTTGAAAGTAAAACAAGTCCTTTGGTTGATGTTGTTCCTATTAAGAAGGGAAAATACGTTGATGGTTCTCTTTCGCATCTGTATATTCAGTTCTTTTGTTTAGTTTATTACTAGTCAGTGGAGTATGGTTAGTAGCTGGAACAATGAATGATGGAGCTTACGAATTTAAGGGAATCGTTAACTTGGTCAACAATGTTGTTTTAGTGTTCATTATCATTACGATGAATCAGGTGCTCATTATCCAAGTAGGAAGGATGGATGATACTGGACAAATGAGCTAACAGTATCCTCACTTCATTTATAAATGATCCATACTTTGGGAGGTCCAAAATTTCTTTAGTGGGGAGGTGTGATCCAGGACGATTTGGAATGCTAAAAAAGATCCAGGAGGATCTGGAATGCTAAAAAAATGATCATCTCAAATTCTATTGAGAATTCCTTCATCATGTAGATATCGACGATATCCTTCCAACGATTCAAAAATCACCTCAAACGGAGTTCGTATGAATAAGTTATGGTCAGTCAAAGTTTGGTCAAACTAGGGAAAAAGTTAAAGCATGGGTGCCACGTGGTAGGCCCACATGCTGCCATGTGACCTATCTATACATGTCATAAAATTGTTAGGATGATGTCATACTGACTTCATTAGGATGACATGGAATCATGAGAGGATGCCACGTTTCACTCATTTTTGGCATTTTTAGGCACCCATGTGGACCAATAAAAAACTGCCATGTGTCCTCTATATGATGATGTGGCATGCGACAAGTGGAAGGAACAGTAAACATCCATATGGTGACGTGGAAATGAATAAGAAGTGACATGGTAGTACCATCAAGCAACAGGTGGCAGTGACCATACAATACAATTAACAGGTGACATGGCATGGTGTGAGGTGGACCAATCACGGGCTGCCACCTGGTAGGCCTCAATTGGCCAATAATGGTTCAAGGTTCAAACGTCAAGGTGGTCAATTCGTTGGTTTTGGTAATTATGAATCTTAATTATATATATATATATATAACAACCACCGTATTTAATGTATAGTTATAAAGTTTTAACAAAAAAACCAACGGATGTGCATGGATATGGATCAAACTCGGAACCTCCGAGATATATTCCTAGAGATTTAACCATTGTGCCACGAATATGTGTTCGTTATAAAAATAAACAATATTGTATTTAAAGTGTTATTTAATGTAGTTTGGGAATAAAGGGCCACGATTAGCCCGACCTTGCATATATAAACTTAGCTTCGGGCCATAGTACAGGAAATGGAAATGCGTGCCAAAGAGAGGGTCTGTATAGAAGTTCATGTCAGTTGCAGATTTTTGTCTCGATTTGCATGCAAGAGGTGTTCATATTTTTGGCTTACCTCATTTTTCTTGCAATTGAGCTTTTTGAGGGAAGTATAGAGTGTTTATACTAATTTTTCTCAGAATTTCAAGAGGAATCTGATGGTGATGTCTATTCTATGTAAAAATTCTATGTATAAAAATTCTTAGTCCAATTCCTCATGTATGAGACCCATAATCTCGTTATGCATGTAAAAGGGGGTCTTTAAGAATCTATTCAGAACATAGTCAAGTTTATACTTATTTTTCTCATAATTTCGTTAGGAATTCAATAATGACCTCTATTTCTGGGATTGAGTAGAATAATTGAAGAGTGACTTCAAATTTTGTATTGTAAGTCATCATTGTAAAATAATCATATTTGAGATTAATTGAGCGGTCTCACTGAATGGAAAGGGGCCCGAAGATGTAGCCCATGAGGGGTGAACTCTGTTATCAACTCTTGTCTTATTAGTTCTTTTATTTTCTATTGTGTTATATTTCATATTTCCGCAAGTTATACTTATCAGTTAATGAAGTTTATGGATAAGTAAGACATTCACATGTTCTTTGAAAATAGTCAAAGACGATCTTCATTTCCAAATCTAGTTGGATTTTTATATATACTTAAGAACTAATTTTGACATCTAAGGATTTTTGGATCACCATCCCAGAAGAAATAATGTTTGACCCATTCATAAGTTTTGGTAGAACCTGAATGACCCGCGGTAGGTGAAGCATGAAACTCAAAGAGCATCGTGGATTTAAGGGCCAACTGTTTTCTTAAATATAGGAAACCTTTATAGTGAAAATCATCATTGAGCCAAGAGTACCCTGGAGAAGCTTGGGGATCATGTTATAGTTGTTGGATTAGGTTGGAAATTTTGGGGTATTTCAACCATTCTTGATGAGCAAACTAAAGTCAATCAACGACAAGGAATGAGAGGGGAAAAAGGGATCCTTCTTCTTCATATTTCACGGAAAGAGCATCAACACCGACATTTTCTTTTCCCTTCTTGTAAATGAACTCATAATCATATACAAACAACTTGGTCACCCATTTTTGTTGCTACGGTGATGAAATCCATTGTTCTAGGAAGTACTTGAGGCTTTGATGATCTATTTTAATTTGGAAGCGGTGTCCCAATAGATAAGGGCACTAGAGATCCATTCCATGTAAAATAGCCAACATTTCCTTTTCATCGATCGATTGGCCCAAATGTGATCTGAAAATAGAAGGCTTACTTGTTATGCTATGAAAGCACCCTCTACGTCATTAAAATAAACTTTACAGGACCTTGCTTCATGTGTTAAAATATGCAAGATAAACTTATGTGTTAAGTTCATGTATCTTCTTGTAAATGCTTATGTGTGAGGGAATGTTCTTTTAGATGGTTAAATATGTACTTTCAATAAATACACAGCAACATAACTTGCAGCAAATAAACCATCAAACTCACAACAAGAACAACATGATAAAGGAGTTCACCCCCCTTCGGGCTACATCTCCTTGAGCCTCCATCAATGGACTTGGCTCTTTGGGATTAATTTGTCAAAATTTATTTTACAAGATGCTTCTCAACTCCAATGGAAAAACATATTGTACCATTGATATTAGAACACATAAAAACCCCAAAAATGACTAATAGAACTCTGAAAACGGATCATGGCTCATCCGGGCATGACCTCTTCTACATGTGGCCATAAGCTTCCCTGAGCTTCTTTTTGGAAAAAACACCTATAAAAGTACTCAACATCCTCTGAAACCTGCCCCAATGTGTTCAGAGCATATTAATTATCCAAAAATGATTATTCAATCACAGAAAACAAACATAGGCTCACCAAACCATGTCCTCGATCAATGAGGGCTTCAAGCTCCCTAGAGCTTGCTGAGACTTCAATGGTGAAAAAATTGCAGAATAAGTCTTCAAATGGCCTTGATAAAAGTGCCAATGGATTCAGGACGTCCAAAAACCCTAGCTGGGCTTTTACGGCACCTCAATCGGCCAAAAGATGAAGAAGATAGGCCTCCTGCCATTTTCCTCCTTCAAGCTTGCTGTCTCTGGTTCGCCAAAATGCACCCTTGTTTAATGAACCTAGCACACACGCCATTTAAGGCGTAAAAACCTGGCACCAGGCGCAACCGCGCCAACGGTGCAAACTGTAGGATGGTTAAGGGCACGCCAACCCCTAACTGCCTAGCACCTGGGCACGTGATCCTCCATACGACCTCGCGCAATAGCAACAGGGCTAACCATTTCCAAGACCAAATGAAAACGAGACATGTGGCGGGTCGTTTGAAACCGTGCAAACCAAAACATAAACCCCACGCGCATAAATTGGCAAGTTCATATGGTAATGTTATGACCGGGAGCTAACTGTTGAAAGGTGCGCCAAAAACTCCGTGTATTCAAACGGTGGTCGCATGTGATGTTGTATAAGACCAAGGGCTGGAATCCGTTTCAAACATGCATTTCCGCGCCACTTTACATGGTGGTCGTATGATACACGCAATACAACCATGGACTTTTAATATTTGAATCATATGTGAAATACTCCTGCGTGCATTACAAGTCCATTGGTCATATGGACGGATGGTGGAACCACGGGTCGGGGCTAAGCCCCGGCCCGACCCCCCGTCGTTTAAAACAATATGCAAATTCAAATATTTTATAATTCATATAGTTCACAAGGAGAAACATGTGGCGTGATGGTTGGTCGGACTTGGTTAAAACTCTTGGCCGGTGGGGAGGTTCGGGGGTCGAACCCCACGGACTCCAAAACAATTTTGATCAAACAACCAAAAAGACCAATACCGGGGTGCCACGTGGCAGCCCATGACTGGGCCACGTGGCACCTTACCATTCACCCAAATGATTCCACATGTAGCAATAACATTCACCCAATTGTCAGCTAATCATAAACCACCACGTCAACATCCGTACGGACTGTACGGACTGCACAGTCAACACTCATTTTTTTGCCTGTTTGACTTTTCGAACAAATCGCTATATCTTTCGCTCCCGATGTCCGTTTGAGACGAAACGCATTGCGTTGGGTTAGTGATGATGAGGGATACGCTCTCATTCGTTTTGAGTCAATTCCAAGAAAGTTTATTTTTGAGCTAAAATTTGACCCCTGGTCCAGATTTTGATCACACCTTCCCACTGAAAGGCTTTTGGACCCACAACATATTATGATTATCTGTCTGCTTTCAAGTTATATCAAAATATTTTCGACAATCACTTGAATACTTTGACAAGCCGCGCACTGCAACTGACTATGTCCCTCAACCACTGTTCTCTGGCTGTTGCTGACCCACTGTTCTCTCTGTGCTTGGAAGACTGCCAACCTTCCCACTGAGAATCAAGTCCCTCTTGTGAACTCTTTGATGTCAACAAAATCAGCTCTCCAATGGCTGCAAAAACTTTCCTGCGACATCTTGTCACAAGCCAAGAAAACCATCAA